>PVJL010002827.1:0-179182 GCA_004026885.1 Lyroderma lyra | reverse complement strand
GGGGGGGGGGGGGGGGGGCTGGGGGACCTGAAGAGCCTCCACCATGGGCTGGAATTTAGAACCCATCGTGTGCCGGGCATTGCACGTGACACTTCACGTCCGTGAGCTCTCTAAACGTGTGAATCCCCCGCAAGATGCTACCACCGTGTCCCCTCCACGACGGCGAAGAAAACGGAGGCCGCACAGTCCGAGCAGCGTTGGGATGCACGCCCGGGCTGGTGGTGGCGCCCAAGCCTGGGGCCTTCCGTCGCGTCTGGCCCCACCCAGGAGTGGCTATGCTTGACCTTGAAAGGTTATGCTCGACCTTGGAAGGAAAGCGAGCGGCCTGTCTGAGCAGCAGCAGCAGGCTCCAGGCAGGGTCCCCGGGCCGAGGTGGCCATGAGGGTGCCCCACGGCAGAAGGAAGCAGCACCCAGGACCACAGAGTCGGCGCTGACTGTCCTTTCGTGGGTGACAGGTGACAAGGCGGGGTCCGATTCTGTCCCTGTCTCCTGCTGCCTCCGTTGGTGTGCGAAGGCCAAGCCCCCGTTGACCCACAGCTGCCCCCACGCTCTCTCCCCAGTCGTTTTCTGTGTCCTCTGTATCAGCTCCAGGCCCCAGAGCTGACCCCCTTGCTCCCAGTCCCATCCCTGACCCTCCGACGTCTCCAGCTCACAGAGGAGCAGATTGTCTTCGGCCACACGCCCCGCCAGGCCCCTCCGCGCCCTGCCTCCCCGGGCCTGTCCTCCAGGCCAGCCCTCCTTCTGGGTCTCACTGCTGGGACCCTTCAGAGCTGCACCCTAGATGACCTTCTCCTTCGACCCTGTGTCCTCCCTGGCGTGGGCCACTCGTTCACACGGCTTCAGCTAATCACTTCCAGGTCTCTAGCTCCAATCTTCGCCTCTTTTTCTTCCTGAGATTCGGAGAGCCCCCTGGTCCTTGAACACGTCCATGCAGGTAATGCACGTGCAAAACCGAACTCACAACCCTGATCTGAAAGCATACACCAAAACAAACGCTGAGTCCTACACGAAGGGGGACTCCATTTGTCAAACATTAAGCCCTGTAAGTACTAAAACAATCGGTGATGAACGTTAGGAAACCTGGAGAGGAAGACAAACTTTTAAACTAGGAGACGCCGGGGCCATAAATGAAAGCGGGTCTGACCACACATGAATAAAGCCGACACCAGCATGAATAAAGCCGGAGAACATGTCTGACACCGTGCGTGGTGCACCCACCAGCTTCCTGTCCCGCGTGTGCAGGTCACACCCTTCCGGGCGACAGCGAGGCCGCGGGGCCCTCCGCCCAGCACTCACCAACGAAGCAAACTTCCCTGAACTTCAGGCAGCAGAGGGAGGCATTCACTTCCAGACTGAACTGAAAGGTGACCCAGGGGGCAAGTACACCACACAGTCCCCAAGTCTGGAAACCCGTGTGTCCCCTTTGCCCTTCTATAGAAGTGTGGTAAGTTCCCTTTCCCCCTCCTGTTGGGGACCGCGAGACCATTCCTCTCACAGTTCCAGCATTCGTTTCTCTACAAACCAAACGCATCAAAACTCTGGAAAAATTGAAAACCACGATTTACAGAGAGAAACCCCGTAGCACGTGGAAGTAGAAAAGCAAAACTTACCTGGGACATTTTGGCCAGGCACGCGCGACGCTCGCTGTTGGCCTTGAGGTACGCCTGCGTGGGGACACCGAGGCACAGAGACCTGCGTCAGAGACCGGCGAGACCAGAGCGAAGTGGCGTGTCTGTGCCGTCTCATTACGACAGTGTAGGAAGCCGCTTGGTAAGCAGGTTTGCAGGTGACGCGCGGAAGGTCACGGCCGCTCCCGAGGAATTGCTCAGGGATGAAAACAAACGTACCTTCGACTCCTGCTCCAGCCTCAGGGCGTAGACCTTCACCTGGTTTTCAAGACTCCTTTTTTCTCTGTCCAGCTGCATAAGTAACGTATTTAAGGATTCCTGGAAGTAAGAACGGGACACGTTTCCGTCACTCACAGTCCGGACACGAAGCGGCCGTCGGCTTCGTCAGTGCCGAACGCCTTCGACCCCGTCCCTCTGTGCCCCCAAATCCTCCGTGCCTTTTGAAGAACCGTCATAGGAATAATCACAATTGGTACGGAACCCTGACAACACGCCATTGCTGTGCCCAGTGCCCGCCACAGATCGCCGTATCCCATTCACCCCTCGTTACAGCCCCGGACACGGCCAGCGCCTTTCCCTCCGTGTTGGGGAAACAGCCGCTGCTGGAGGTGGAATAACTGGCCCACAGCCGAGAAGGGGTGCAGCTGGCGTTAGAACCCAGGTCGTCTGACTCCCGAGGCCACACGTGCCCTGCAGTGACCCCAAGTGTCCCCGTTCGGCTGCTGCTAGTGCGACCTGAGCCGAGTGGTAAGACGGGCCAGGAGGTGGGTGCCCGGGGCAACTGTAAGAGTGCTGCAGACAGAGACAGTTCTGGAAACGAAGACCCCAGCCCCTCCTCACTCCTCACAAGTAGCTGAGTAAGAAGAGCAAGTCGAGCCGAGCGCCAGTTTGGTCTCAAATGTTAACGGCCAAACGAGTAAGCGATCGTCTCAACAACTCCAATTATTCCTGTTCTTACACATTAACTAAAAAACAACCGTCCACGTCGAATTTTACACACGTCGCGGTCACGATCTGCGCCACTGCGCCCATTAAAAGGAACATTTGAGGGAACTTGGAAAAAGCTGATTTAACTCTTCAGAAAGCGAGACGCTAAGATATTTCAGAGCTCAGACCCTCCTCCGGAAACGGCGGCTGAGGTGACACTGGGTTACAGAACATTTCACCCTCGTGCAGACCACAGCCTGCGCACGGAGGACGCGGGAGGGGACAAGCACAGGGCAACGAAAGGATTTCGCTGCGTGGGCCCTGGTCCCCAGGAGGCCCACTTAGCCGGCGGTAGCAACACGGTTCGGTTACGCCACATACGCTTACAAAGACCTAAGCCTTCGTCAGGTGGTCTCCGCGGGGAGGTGCACTCTAAGTTCTGCAAGAAAGGAGCTCGGAAACAGCACGACTGGAATGCAGGTGGCGTCCACGGTAACGATAACCTGAAGGACGTAAGCTCCGGGACTCCAGACGCTCGTGCCGCCAACACACACACGAAACAGGGAAAATCCGAGGTCACCGACGATGACACGCCAACGGGGAGACACGGGCAGACGCTGCACCAGCTTTGAAAAGAGGCCAACGCGGGTCCTCCACGCGGGAAAGGTTTGGGGGGGTCCGAAAGGGACGGCGGCGCCACCTACTGGTCAGGGGCGACCCTGAGCGCCAAGGAGAGAGCTGAAGCCCACACGCGTGCCGGAGCCCCAAACCAGAGGTGAAGAGAAGCAACGCCGGCAGGACCTGGTGCAGGAAGCCCGGGCGCCGGGCCGGGAGGCTGAACCCCGGGAGTGCTGGGGTGACTGCAGGGCTTCAGCAACCGTAACCCCGTGGCAGTTTCTGGGACAGCTGTCCCGTCCTTTGCTGGTGCGGGCTTGCAGTTCCGAGCCTGGGGGTGTAAGCGCTCTTCACCCACCTGCTTTGCGTCTGACTCTCTCTCGCTGCCGTTCCCATCCCGACAGGTTTCCTGTCCTGTTGCCTGATTTTATAATTCACTCGTGGACTCAGAGAACAGTCACCAGGTGCCCCCTACGCGCAGGCGTGGCGCTGGCGCTGCCACGGTGAGCACGACAAGCCCTGGCCCTGCTCCATGAAGCCGAGGGTCTCCTGGGGGGCCCAGTGTGGCTTATCCTGGTGAATGCTACGTGCGAGCTTGACAAGGATCTGCTTCTGCGGCTGTTAGGTGGAATGTTCTAGAAATGTCAATAGGTCAGTCTGATCGATGGTGCTCTTCGGGTCAGCTCTATCTTTATTGATTTCTCTGTCGGTTTGATCTATCAGTGACTGACACAGAGGTGCTAACGCCCGTTTAATAGTAGACTTGTCTGTTCCTCCCCCAGTGATTCATCACAGTTAACATGTAAGTGTTGCTACTGATTTATGTTTCCAGCACCTTCTGTCTCAGGTAACCAGGACGTCAGGGTGGGGTTTGCCTTGCGACCTCAGTTCTCTAATGGGTCAAGGACAGTCACTGATGATCAGGTTGCCCCCTTTCTGTGTTGTTGGAACGGCAGGACTGGGGACTCACCCGCCACCGCTTTCCTTGGCACTTACATGTATAACAACATGCCAACAACACGGAGTTGAAAAGTCACGTGCACACAGAATCCTGCCCGTGCACGTCTGCAGCAGCTGTACTCATAGTCCCACAGCACGGGAGCACCCGCGATGTCCCTCGGTAGGGGACGGGCAAATACAGCGTGGCCCCTCCGCTCGGTGGGGCAGTATTCGACGCGGAAAAGACAGGCGCCGTCCAGCCACGAAAGGACACGGACGAACGCTACGTGCACGTTACCAAGTGAGAGAAGTCGACCTGAAAAGCTACTGTAGGATTCCAACTCTGACATTCTAGAAAAGACAAAATGATGGAGACGGAGGAGAGGTGTGTGGGTGCAGGGAGGGGAGGGCAGGGGAAGGGGAGGACCAGGCAGAGCACAGGATTTGGAGGCAGTGAAAACGTGCTCCCTGTAGCCTAACGATGGACACAGCTCATCACTCGTCCAAACTGCTAGAATGGACAACCCCAAGAGCGAACCCTAAGGTGGCGCCTGGGCTTTGGCCATGACGTGTGCTGCAGGTTCACTCTGCTGAGTGGGCTGACACCGGGACAGGCGGTGCGTGTGTGGGTCTAGGTGGTAAATCCCTATAGCTTCCTCTCAATTTTGTGGAGGACCCTATAACTGATCTGAAAAATTAAGTATTAATTACCTAATTTTAAAAAGGATCCAGGTAGAACATGAGAATATATTCTGGATTTTGTGAAAACTACATCAGTCATTAAATACCCTGTACCATTAAAAGCAAGGTATTTGTGACTATCAATTTATAAAACTGTTATATATCTCAGAAGTCCTTAAAAGTGAAGAAATTATATACAATAGCTTTATGGTTCATTCCAGATTTTGATTCTTTATTACACTGACTCCAAAAGGAACTAATTATTTTATTTTTATTTTATCTATTTCTTAAATCATTTTTTACTTTTCAACTACAGTTGACATACAATATTCTATGAGTTTCAGGTGTATAAACTAATTATTTTTCAAATGATTTTATCAGAGGCATATACTCCCTTATCCCATCACTTCCAATTTATTGGAAGACCCTTAATTTTCCTGATCTTCCCAAGGAGCTGATTTTATCTGATTATATCATGATATAATCAATGGTCACATACTAGAAAACTGTAGCCTGGAATGACATACTAAAGCTATAGCTAAGTTGAAAACTCCAATAGAAATTAACCCCTCCCCCCAAAAAATTACACTCAAAAATAATAATTGTCCTACTATCATGGAACAGCTGTTGTTTTAGTTTGTGTTGTTTTGTTTTGTTTTTGACACTAACCAACTCCCTAGCATTCCAAGCAGTCTCATGCTTGCTTTTGTTTTAATTTGCTTGCAAGAGGTCACTTTCTAACACCAGACTGAAACAACAGGGTAAGACTAAGAAATGTCAACATACTATTTACATTATCTGAAATCAAATATACTTAGGTTTAAAAACAAAAAAAGTCCTCTTCCTTTATCACAAGCAGATAGGAAGCTCTATTAGCCACTTATTTCTCAAAAGGAACTGCTGTACTAAAGAACACATAAAAGCTGCAAGTAAAAATAAAAACCACTCTGGGAATGCTTAGAAGAGAAAAACATGGAAACGCAATTCATCACAGCTCCCGGACACGCGGCAGCAGCCACGCAGAAGGCAGCGCGCTGCTTGCGCACACGCCGAGCGTCCCCCGTGGGGGCTTTTATTAGCGTCTTCCGTAAAGTCTGACGTGAGGCTACACCTTGCAACTTGGCCATCCTGGTCTTCGAGGACACGACCTGGGGATGTCTGTGCAGAAAGCCTCAGGAGGCAATCTCGTTAACTGTCACAAATCTATCAACACCAGCCAAGTGGCTGCTTGGTTTGTATCACACCCTTGAGAATCTAAGTTTCCTTCATTAATCTTTTCACTGGTAATCATCTTAACTGATAGGTCTTGCTAAAATTAAGCTTTAACAAATTACACCACTGCAGGCACGGTAAGGATGCTCTAACCTCCACTACCTTCAGAGGAGAAAGGAAATCTTCCCAGAGACTGAGGGCTTGACACTACTGTGTCAGAACAAGGCCTAGAATGTCTCTCTTCTTCTAAAATATCAAATTCAAGTTCACTTTAGTGATCCGGTTTGAAAATAATGTATTTGACATTTCCTTTTTTTTTTTTTTTTTTTCAAAAGATAACATTTAAAACAATGACCCATCCATTGGTCAAAAACTAGAGGCCGATATGCAAACCCGCAACTTGAAGTTACTCAAAATCAGTATTTAAACGAGCTGACATCAGTTTCTTAAGTGTGTGTGTGTGTGTGTGTGTGTGTGTGTGTGTGTGTGTGGCTGACTCCTAAAGACTCAATCATCTAAAACAAGGATAAAGCATAAGCACCTTTACAAAGCGTTGGAATTCTTACTCTGTCCCTCAGAGGTAACTGATGTAAACCCTTTTCTCTAATTACCAAATAAAAGCAAAAAACGTTGGCATTGTGCAAACAGTACATATCTGAATTTCACAGACACTGTTTTTATGCAAAGAACAGGACTTAATGCATCTACGGTCCTTGGATGAGACAGATTCCCTGACTGGACAGGACTCTTGGAGCCCAGTGCTTCTCACTCAGTCGTGGCTACTTCCCTCACCGGCTCCTGACAGATCCCCAATCCCTCTGTCCTGACAAATGGCCCTGGGTCCCCTGGGTCCCCGTGTGTAAGGAAGGCCAGCACTCATGCAGCCCAGCCCATTCCCAGCCCCAGACAGTGCCGAGGGCCCGCATCTTAACTGCCTAAACGTCTGTCATCGTCCCTTTCTGCTGGGTACGCAGCCCCACTCAATGCCTCTACGCGTCCTTTACTAAAGAGAAATATGCCCCATTTTGCTGTGTATAATGCGCACTTTTTTGCCCGAATTTGTGAGGAAAAAATAAGGGTGTGGATCATACACAGGTAGTACTAATTCCGTATCTATGTAAATGTTTTGAATCTTTCTATTGATGCTTATGAGTTAAAAAGCATAACTCTAGAAATCAATAATGGTATCCATACGCAAAATAACACTTTGGAATATAATCATCACTCTTTTATTGTGAAATATATTGGGGTGACATTGGTTAGTAAAATTACACCGGTCCCAGGTGTACAATTCTATAGGGCATTGTCCGTGTGCTGCATTGTGTGCTCACTGCCCAGAGTCAGCTCTCTTTCCACCACCAGGTATTTGACTCCCCTCCCCCCACCCCCTGCCCCTCCCCCTTACCCTCAGGTCACCACTAAACTACTGACTGTGAGTTTTTGTTTCTTTGTTGCTTTCAATTTTATATTTCATATATGAGTTACATTTTTAAAAATGCTAAAATTCCTTTATAATACAAAACCCAGCACCTAAACATAAACAAATAAAAAATGTGAATTAAAAAAATTAAATCAAAAATGTTTTCCCCCTTTAAAATCTGGGCCAACATACATGAGTGTGCATTGTACACGGGAGCGCATTGCACACGGAGCGCTTTGCACGCGGGAGCGCGTTGCACACGGAGCGCTTTGCACGCGGGAACACGTTGCGCACGGAGCGCTTTGCACGCGGGAGCGCGTTGCGCACGGAGCGCTTTGCACGCGGGAGCGCGTTGAGCGCTTTGCACGCGGGAGCGCGTTGTGCACGGAGCGCTTTGCACGCGGAAGCGCGTTGCACACGGAGCGCTTTGCACGCGGGAGCGCTCCCACGCATTGTACACGGCAAAACGCGGCAATTCTCTCCCACCAGACTGAAGCTTCTTAGAGGAGCACATTTCTTCAAGAATAACCCAAACTCATCAGGAGGAAGACAAGTGTGTTCTGTCCGCATGAACATGTGACAGCGTCTAAGGCAGGAGGCTGACTCCGTGCTTCCTAGGTACGCCATGAGGTACCCGTATCACATCAACGCTGCCCCTCCGTGAGGTCAGAAACCCCAGTTCTGGTGGGCTTGCGGGTGGGGGATCAAGCGGCTGCATTCGAATGTCTTGCACTCCTCAGGTTGTATTAGATAGAATTCCCCCTGCAGTTCAGAAACACGAGCCTTAAATCAGCCTGCAGCAATTCCTGAGTTCCCCACTAGATGGGGCAATCGCTCCACGGCAGACACAACAAACCGGTGCCGCTTTGCCCATCAAAAAAGCAAAACAAACGTTATTTTCTTGACTTCCCAAGATATAAACAAGGATCCTTCTGGATTGAAAATAACCTAGATATGTGCAAAATAAAAAAGGTGGGGTTTTTTTGTGCCCCAATCCATGATGAACAAAAATACAACCATTTTTCTATCTTTTACCAAAGGTTCATGGTGACCACCAATTTAGCCGAGTAGTTTCCTTTTCATAGAAATTATCCTTGATTTTTTAAAAATACGTTTCCCATATTTTTCTGAGTATTCTTGAAATAAAAACTCAGCAACAATTCTGAGGGAGAAGCTTTTTTTAAGCATTCTCTGGACTGGCATAAATTAAGGCTTTGGCCTTCTCTACATTTTAAAGGATAAATGTGTGAATGAATGAAAAACGAATACACGTGCTTTGTAAACGTTTAAAACACACAGGTTTAGGTAATTTATCAGGCATTATGCTAACTCTCAAAGAGGGGAAGCTGTCACTCGGGGAAGCAAAAGAAACAGGAGGTGGACCAGCCAATGAGGTTCCATAGTGCAGAGCAGGTCCATGGGTCCTCTACTGTTGGGTTTTGTCCATTTTGTGTGCATGTGTGTGTGTGCGTGCACATATGCGTGTATGTGTGTGTGTGTGTGTGTATGTGTGTGAGCATGTGTGTGTGCATGTGCACGTGTATGTACATGTGTGTACGTGTGCGTGTGTGTGCATATGTGCGTGTGTGTGAGCATGTGCGTGCATGTGCGTGTGTGAGCATGTGCGTGTGTGTGCGTGTGTGTGCACGTGTGTGCGTGTGTGTGAGCATGTGCGTGCAATGTGCATGTGTGTGCACACATGTGCATGCGCATGTGCATGTGTGCACGTGTGTGCATGTATGTGTGTGCGTGTATGTGTGTGCGTGCATGCATGTCCGCGCGTGTGTGCACACACATCAATGTACCAGGGCTGTCCAGAGAGAATCCAGCCATTGTCAATCTAACGAGAATGGTCATGTGGCTGGGTACTTTCCGGACAGCCCATGTACACGTGTGCACATGTGTACCTCTGTGCGTTCCAGAGGGGCCAGAGCGGAAATGTCTTGCAATGGGCGTAGAACAGGCATTTCCAGGTTAAAGAGGCTCTGTGTAGGTCACAAGCAGTAGACACACTCAGGTCCCCACCCAGCCTGACCACTGACATTCTCGTTAAGTCATTTTGTTTGTTCTGGCACCAGAGTCCTGGCCCAGCTTCCAAGGGGCAGAGGAGCTGAAGGCCTTTTCATTGGATTCCGCATGGTCCAGGACCAGCACCACTGAACAAAACGTTGAATTTGGACCTTGTCACAGTCTTGAACTTCTGTTTGGAAACCACGGTGGGGTGTGTGTGGGGCGGGGGATGTACATCATTTCCTTCAATTGTTCCTTTAGTTTAACCATCTTTTACTCACCACTGGCATTCGCTCGTAGACACGAATAGAAGACAGTCGATCTACAATAAAACAAATAAGAGCATTGATATTTTGTCCATTTTGACTCAATTTATGAGACATGTAACATATAATTTCTGTACCTGAAGGATTCCCACGGATTTTCTCTATTTTCTCTTTGAGAGAAACAATTTGCTTTTCTAGTTGATCATTCAGTTCAAGTTGTACCTCATAACGAGTTTTCCACTCTCCACCTGAGTGGAAGTAAGGGGGAAACCACGATCAGCTCACCAGCTCACACTCATTCACGAAAACAGCACGAATCGGTCAGCGCTGCCCTCTGACTGGACCGGACCCGACCAGCGGTACAAGCCGAATGAGAGCAAAGTGGCTCTGAGCAAGCCGTCCTCTGCCAGCGAGGATCCTGCCGACGCCAGACCCACCCAGGGAGACCCCACGCGGACCTGGTCCTCCCCCTTTCCCCTTCAGTTTGTGGGTCTCCAGAAGGAACTCTGCCTGGGGGAACATCCCGGAATATGTTTCTTTCCTCGGAACTGAAAATGCCCACGAGTAAGACGGCCCAGCCTCCCACTCAAGGTCATGTTCGTACTGTTGAAGTCCGTTTAACCACCACCCCATACATGTTTGCTGTGTGTAGGGCACATAATGCTTTGCAAATATTAACTAATTTAATCCTCATTAAAAAACAACAACAACAACAACAAAAACTTAGTTACCCGTTTCACAGCTGAGGAAAACCAAAGCTCAGAGATGTCACGTCAGATTCCTGAGATGACGAAGCTCACAAACGGGGGTGAGGGGCTGAGATCTCACCCCAGGCGCACCCAACTTTAAAGCATACCCTCTCACCTGCTGCACTGTTCACACTCATTCACCTGTTGGGGCACCTCCTCGTACCCTTAAGCAGGTTTCTCTCATGAAACCCCTGAGGCCTCCCGGAGCCGTTCCCTTAGAAGCCAGGCCGTCCCTGCTGGAGACCCAGCCGACAGCCAGCGTCAGATGCCAGCGTGTGGCCTCCGGGTGACAGAGGCCCCCACCATGTCTGAACGCGATCACGCAAGAGCCCCCAGGGGCACCCCGTTGGTCCCCAGAGTTCCAAGAGGTGCTTTGTTCCTGTAAGCCCGAGTTATGGGTGGTTCGCTGTGCAGCGGCAGGTCACCAAACTGGGGTGCTGACGTGGCACGCAGCAGCTGTGACAGCAATAGTGGTAGCGTGGGACAGACAGCAGGGAGGGGGAAGCCACGGCCGGGCCACTCCCCGGTGTAGAGCTGGCCATAGCAAGTTACGTAAATCGCTGCTTGTCGTTTACCCATGAATGGGGATAACAATGATCACATCAGCTCACACGGCTCCTGGGCGGAGTTCTCGTTAGGAAAAAGGCAAACGTTTCTGCCTGGGCTCGCTGCGCGGAGAACGTTCTCACCTCCCGGTGTGCCTCTCCTTGGACCTCCACGACCGGCTCTTGGCCGGGAGAAGACGTGCTGACAGCACGGCTTGCTGGGCTCCCAGTTTACGAGTGGGCAGTCACGGCACCGTGTGCGCCCGTGAGCATGGCCCGCGGTCTGTCACTAGGCGGGTGAGGAAACCAGCTAGCCTTGCCCACGCAGCTACCTGGGAAGTGTCTTCACTCTGCCCTCAGAGCCAGGAACATCTCAGATACAGAGATGGAGGCACAGGAAGCTCTGACCCCAAACCCTAACGGAGCCCTGAGCACTGTTTCTTGTATGGCTACTGAGCCCTTTGTTCATGGCTTCCCCAGCTGAAGAGAGACTTACAAATGGATTTAAGGACCAAAGTCCACCACTCCCTGAACCCCCGTCAACACTGCTTCTTAGCCCCCTCTCAAAGGCTGTCTGAGTGCCCTAACTCGGGTTGTGTCAGGTCCCCTTTACTCGAGTCTCTGATTGTCCTTATGCAGAACTGAGGTCACTTCTCCTGTTCACATATTAGCTTGACATTTCCCCCAAGAGGACCATCTTTAGAAGAGGGAAAGGGAAGATCTCCTATTCAAAATATGACACATGGCAGAGTCTCAGTCAATATGTGTGGAATGAATTAACGTCTTGCACACATTATAAATTATAAGGATACATGGGTATGTGCCTGAGTATGTATGTGTGATGTGTGTCTGTGTGCAACACTCAGCACGCCCCCCCCCATTCTCCCAACACAAATACCCTAAGCCTAGATAAGAATTTTCAAGTTACACCCCAATTCCAGAGGTTAAAACATGAAGGGTATTAGTTGAGTTAAATACAAAACTTGTGATGTTTTACTATTTACGAGAAAATAGTATGTCGATGTCATTTCAAAAAAGTTTTGCTGATTAAAGAACAGTTTGAACCTGTAAGCAGAGTATATCCATGAACAGGTTTGATACTTCAAAATACCAGTTTTAAAAGCCGCTATAATGAATGATTATGAATACTGCCAAAAAAGCAATACCGAAATCTCGGTACTATTATTTCACACATGCCACCAAGCACCATAGGTATCCTGATAAAACAAACAATAACTATACAGGACTTACACATAAAACTACTGACTCACATACCTGCATCATCAGTATTGAGTTTGGATTCCAGTTCTGCTATCTTGTTTCTCAATTCATCCACTGAGAGTTGTACCACAACCCTATTATTAAAAATATTTTGTTAATTATAATTCAGTTAAAAAAATAACGAGAAGAATAGTACAGAGTAGCCCACCACTACTTCCGGAACGATTTACTATGAAACATCACTTATTGAAGACACGGTTGAGAATCAGGACTCAGACAAGTGGAGGCTCTGATGATCCAGGTCTAGAAGGTCACTAACGACGTCCCCCAAGCAGCCACAAGAAACCCTGTACTCTTACACATGATCCCAAGACACTGGTTACGTGGTTTTGCAAGGCCTCGTAAATGAGCTACAAATTGTTACAGAAAGACTCGGACGACAGGTTAACACCTGACAACCTGAAACCGAGGAAGAAACACTAATAAAAAAAATACACACCAATAGCATTCCAGGGATCATCTGCTTAGGATAGCAGGACATGGATCATCCAAATGGGACAGAATCATTTGTTCAGTACCTATGCTGAAGGCCTGTAACCGTTCGAGGTACTGGGTGCTAAGTGCTCAAGGTACTACAGTGAGTGAGCGAGTGACAGAAGAGAAGCAATGGCAGCAGCGAACCCCACACGCCAGGGCTAAGGGCTTTCCTTGCATTTAACTCAGTTTTGACAACCACGGGAGGAGATCATCTGTACACCAACCTCAGAGTTTAAAGAGGTTCGTTCCCTTGCCCAAGGTCACGTAGTGATTGAGGGTAGAGCTGGGGAATTTTGCATCTGTGCAGCATGAACGCACGCAGGAGTCCCCTGATGCGCTGTACTTCCGCTCTACCGCCCCAGAGAACACAGCGCGTGTCCTCAGCACCCTCGTGGGAAGTTCCAGCCCGACAGCCAAGCTCGCGACTGAGACAGCGTGGCGGGTGCCCCAGCGCAGCAAGGGCAGCTACACGGGCACGGAGGAGCGTCTCATGTCGTGGGGCCTGGGGGCGGCGGTGGAGGCACATCTACAACCTACTTAAACTGCTGCAAAGATGTAATACTATTGAGTATTTTTCTAAAAGGCAGACAGCCGGGGCATCGTTTTTTCCTTTCTAAAATGCGAACCTTTTCAAAGTTTTTCTAAAGAGAGGGGAGAGAAGCATAGTTAAGGGACACCTTGGGCGTTTGAACGAGAACCCCGATTGTGGTGGCGCCCCGGAACGACGCGTTGGAGTGGCCGCGACGCCCACTGACTTCAGGCGGGTCTCCTCCTGCAGCTGCCGCCGGAGGCGCTCGGTGCTCGCGCCCGCCAAGTCCTCGCCGCCGCCGCCCGCCTCCATGGCGTCGGGTCAGACACCGCCCGCGCGCCCCGCTCCGCGCAGGGCACCTGCCGGGGACGCCGCGGGCCGTTGCCAAGGCGACCCGTTCGCCGTCGCGGAGGGGCTGGGCTTGCGGGGACGTCACAGGGCTCGGCGGGGCGGGGCCCGGAGCGCGCAGAGGTGCCTCGTCCCGGGAGCGCGGGGAGGGCGCGGACGGGCCGGCTGGCTTCCGCTTTCTCCTGAACGTCGCCGCCGGCGCCCCGGTTTCCTTGACCCCCCCGCCCCAGCCCCGCCTCGTCGGGGAGACCCTGGCCCAGGAATGGCGGCGCCTTCTCCGGCTTAGGGTTAAGGTGGAGAGCGCGCTCCGGGGAGGAGCGTCGGAGGAGCAGCCCGTCCTCAAGAAGGCACTCCCGGACTCTGCCCCCGAGCTTCCCAGTCCCGGACCTGTCCCCGGACACCGCTCAAAGCTGCCCAGCTGCACACCGTGACATTTCACGATTGCACATGGTCGCCGTCAGGTTCGCAGCCTACCCCTGGTCCGTCTGCAGCCGTGTCGCCCCCCTGGCTCGCATCCGTCCGTCCGCGGGAAGAGGCGCTGCCTCCCCCCGACTGGCCTGGCGCACCCCCACACCTGAGCCAGTGTGGGACGTCTGGGCACGGGCCCTGGGTTCTGCACGCAGCACTGCTGGGCTGTGGGGCAAGGAGTTCCCGTGCTCCGTCTCCGCTGAGAAGGGCGCTCTTCAGCGGCCAGTGAATAGGGCCGGGTTACGCGCCTATAGAGGGAAACTATCTTAAAAGCCGAAAATACACATTTGGTTAATGCCTGTTTCATTTGGCTTCTGATTACTAACGCATTTCTGGGAAAATCGTTTCTGGGGAAAGTACTAGAGACGGCAAAGACTTGGAACGCGCGGCTGCCGCACGTGTAGTCGGCATCCAAGAAAGCAGAGGGGTTGGTGAGGGGTGCCGGCGCCCAGTCTTCATTCCGAAAGGCTTCCGACAGGGAAGGGAGATTCTGGAAATTCGGAGACTCTGTAATGGGGGACGTTTCTAAGCAAGGAGCTGTTTGGAGTTGAATAGAAAGTAAACATAGTAGCAGGTTACACTGATGGCTGTGCTTCATGTCCCCGGAAACACCCAGATTTGTAGGCGAAAGGTCCCCTGCAGCATTTGGAGGGCTCGGTTCAGCCAGTAGCAACCCAGGGTTTATTGTATACAAAGTGATGTGTAACAGATGCTGCTTTCAAAGAACACACAACTTAATGCAAAAGCGTAATTCAAAACAACTCGTCAGTGTGTCTGTGCGCCCGTGGTGTGGCGGTTTCGGGACTCCCACTGCCTTGCTCTGCCCGGGGAGGCACACTGTAGGGGACGAGGTGCCACTCCTCTTAGACCCGCCCTTGATTGTTCTCCTGTAGTGGCTTCCTCCTGCCCCCCAGCCCGAGTCCTTGGTTCTGACAGCCAGCAAGGGTCAGTTCAGGGGTGGGCGTCAGTTGGAAGTGTAGAGGGTCAGTCACGTATTATTACATATTCTTGCACGTTTTTCTGCTTCGCACCAAAACCATCACTTGAAGTATCAAAAGGCAAGAACTGATGTTTCTATTCTCCAGTTTCTTGGCAGAACCCTGTTCTTTTGGGTCAGGAGGGTCAAGAATCCTCTCCACCCTTCATGCCGCTTCCAGATCACTACTCTTCCAACCTCACGGAAAACTGATACGCATGACACGTGGTGGCACCCACACTTAGCCAGCACTCCTTGCCTGCTCCCCCAGCCACCTCGCTCTCAGGTGCCCCTCTCTTCACTGTACCCTGCACTCCGCTTCCATGGCTGCACTGAACCCCGTCCTCAGGGCGCCTTTAGCTCAGAAACCCTCAATCCCAAAGCCAGTGTCCACCACCGCTGTTCTCTGAGCTCCCAACTCAGCCTGCCCCCCTCAACAGCCTCTTTATTTAGGGATGTGCAAATGCTGGGCCCCTCCTCCCCCTCACCTCCCATGGGGCTTCTCTGACAGCACCCAAGCAATGTGCTCCTCAGCAGGCTTCCAAATTTGTCTTCCCTATTTCAACAGAACAGGGTAGGAAGGGGGTGTGGCGGGTGAGGACACATCCCTCTACTGGTCACTGTTTCCTCCAGTGAATAGTCTCGAGGCGATCCAACTGTTTCTTCACATACCAACTTGTTTGCTTAAGAACACATTTAAAGGCACTATGTAGGTTTTTATTTTCTGCTCTATGTTTTTAAAGATTTTATTTATTCATCTTTCTGGATCTGTAAGATATATTGTGAACAGAAATGAACTTTTTGAAGAAAACAAGCTATTCAGAAAAAAATGAAATGTTCTCTTTTAAGCATTTCTGCTCCTAAATACAAAATGAAAACATCCATTAGGAAGTGGTTTAAAAACACTTAGTCTGGAGTTTGGCAAGAATAGACCAAAGAACTAGTTTCTGAGCAGAGCAGTTGGTATCACTTACTTGAAAAGTAGATATAAAATGATTTCCAGCTAACAAGCCCTAAGAATTGGCTTTTCTTAGCTTACGCCAGTGGTTCCCAACCTTCTTCCACTTGTGCGCCCCTTTTAAACCCATTTCTGTAAATTGTGCCCCTTGTTTCTGAAACAGCTGTTCTGAAATACTGACACTTTCATTCCGTGGCTGTCTTAACATGTAAAATACTAGACATGAGGTAGTAAGTTAGGAAAGAAAAATTACAACACTAAAAGTTCAAACCACAGATTAAATTTTACAATCTCTGTAGCACAGTGAAATATGGATAATGATGACTGAATATTTAAACATTAAATACAAAAACTACTTGAAAAGAATCACAAACAATGCACTTTTATTCAGTCAATAACTAAGCTGATCAAATAGTCTGGCTATGGATGTATTTCTGTTTGGGGAAGTTCTAGAACCTTCACAAATGGATTGTTCTGAAACTGTGTAATGATTGGTAGAAGAGCGGTTTGGGGGAGGGGTTCATAGCCCCACCCTCATCCATCATCACTGGCTGTGATTAACTTTGAAGTGTCTCCATTAACCATGCCTCAAACTTAACATTTATTGTTCCATAATGTTTTGCATTTTGTTGTTTTTTCACTATTACGGATTATTTTTCGCATACCCCTGGATGGCAGGCCCAGCACGTACCCCTGGGGGTACACACACCACCGGTTCACTGATGGCCTGTGCGAATCCCTGTGAAGACAGACAGAAAACTCACATAATCACCAAAATCTAGGACTGATGATCTCTTCGCTAATACTATCTCGGGAAACTTTCTACCAGCAAGCCCGTGGCAAATACGAGTGGCCTGCAGCAGCTGGAATCAGAGGAAACCCCTAAGGACCACGTAACCTTCCTACCCCGGTGGGGCTCGTGCAGACTGCAACAGACACCACTGCCCTCCGGGTCCTCAGGCTGTCACACCTGGACTGGTCAGCACGTCAGCCCTCCTGTTTCTCCAGCTGACTGCGTACAGGTAGGTCCCTGACTCCACAGTGATTGGGGGAGTTATAACCAATCTGTGTGTGTGCGCGCGCACACGCATGCTGTTTCTCTGGAGGACTCTAATATAGAAGCTCTACTTATCAAAATTTTGTCTAGTTGTTCATCTGAAAAGCAACCGGTAACTACATGGACACCAATTAGATTGATTACCTGTTGACAAATCCAATTTTGCTCACCTCTGGTCTAAGGTTACTTTTTAAACTTTTAGCTCCACTATCTGTCATTACATTCCTTAAATAAGGCAGAGACTGATAGGAAGCTACTTACTAATTCAATTTCATTTCCATTGTAACAACTAGTACCTTCTCCTTGGCCTTGGGGAAAGACCACCAATTCTGTGTTCCCGAAATACAAGCCCATGAATACATTTGAGGCCAAGTAATTCAGAGACAGTTTTATTTACAAAGTGCATTATTCAGACAGTTTCACATAAGGTCTAATAAACTAAGTAGCCATTAGAGGTTCAGAAATATTAGAATTTTTAGCTACGAAAACCAATGCCAGTCGTTAAAACTCAGTAAACACAAAGGAAACGCCGTAGGTATCTGTTGCATAGAGGTCTGTGACCATCCTGCCCTCACCAACCACGGATCAAGCCCAGTCTTCACGTTCTTTACCTTGATTAGGAATAAAACCTTTTCTTTGGAGTAATTTATTGGCTTTTTAGTATCTAAAATTCCAATGACTGAATTCCAAAATAAAAATATCTTTAATATCCATAAATTCAACACTGTATATAATTTGTTTTTCCAAAATTTTAGCCTTTTGGAAAAATTTACAGAAGTAGGTACTATAAAATGATTTGTTTTGTCCAATTAAGCTGATTAATATTCACTTCAAATTTCAATACAATACCTATCATATCCCCAAACTCCCGACTCCTAATGCATCCCGTCTAAATCCAGAAGACTGACAAATCCACTTGTTCTCATTCTAAATCAGAAAGACCACCCCACTTCCTAACCAAGAGGTAAGCTACTGACACTCCAGAGAACCTCCTTTTACTTTTCATGACCAGTCTGGTCCCTGCTTCGAAAAGGTCTTTTAAATGTTATCTGAGAATTCTTTTAGTTTAGGAATACAGTTTTTGTTTCACTTACATACTGGAAATTCTGATAAGCACCTAAAAAAAAATCCACAATTAGAGCAAAAAGAGAAAACAATATTTTAAGTCATTCCTTCCCCATACACATAAAACTAAGGTTACTAAATCCAATTTTTATGTAAATATATAATTTCCTACCTTGCTTTCTGAAAAATAACCAATACAAAAATAGTTTAACATTAGATTTAATGAGGTTTATAGCACATATTATTAGTCTTACTTTAACTGCAAAAATATGTGTAGCCACATTTAGAGAAAAAGAAAACTAGAATTAAGCATTTTTTTCTGAAGGCCCGATGAAGGCCGGCCCGTGTCCCCCCCAGCTCCTGCAGCCTCCGTGCGCAGGGAACACGCTGTGAAAACGCGGGGTAACGGGGAGCGGGGCGGCGGTCGCCCTGTGCATCGCGGGAAGGCTTCGGGTGGGTGGGAAGGCATGGGTGGGTGGGAAGGCTTCCGGTGGGCGTGGTTCGCAGTGCCACGTCACTTCTCTCTCTTCGCCCCGGTTTTCTCCAGCTCCTCCTCCGGTGGCCCCTCCTCGCCTGTCACATTTCCCACTGCAGCCCTGCCTGCAGTCCCCACCTCGGAACTGTCAGCGATTTTATAGTCCTCGAGGATGGTCTGCCCCGTCTGCTTGGCAGTCTTCTTCACCATGGCCTTGATGCCAATGTTGTCAATGTTGTAGGCGGTCAAACCGACGTTGATGGCAGAGTCCACCGCATCGTGTGTCGCCTCGCCCGCCGTGTGCCCGTATCTTTAAAAGAATGACCAGAAAAGTACAATGAAATTAATAGAAACTAAGGTCTCCTGAATTAGTATTAAATACGTCACATGATTAGCATGTTATGCCTGAAAGCAGAAGGAAGGTTAGGTTTTGACTTAATTAAAACCCTACAACACAGTGAAGAATAAAATCAGTGTGTTAAGGCTGTACTTTCTCCTTTAGCAAAAACTGTGTGAAAATAAACCCAGGCTAGCCGAGATTAAAGTAATCAAGACTGTTTCCATTGAAAAATAAAATGTAAATTTTAACAAAGAATGTTCATAAGTCATCATTTCCTTTTCCCTCGGGAAATCCCCCACCCCGCCACCCCACCCCCTGGAAATGTAAGAGGATTTCCACTGAAGCCACCGCAGGACACAAAGAACCTGGGACCCCTGTAGCTGGTGCCGCGTTCTCCCTCGACCAGACCTCGGTTACTCTTTTCACTGTCAGACTCTGAGGTATCTCTGACACACCCACCCTCCCCCACTCCTGCAGACTCATTGAACCCACCGAGCACACCAGCTCACCCCTGGACCTCTGTCCTGGCAGGTGTCCACCCAGAAGACACGCATCCTGTCCAGCACTACTCATTGCCTCCCCTTTGAGTCAGAAAAGGGTTACCTTCGGGGTACCTAACTGCCCTAAGTCCCACACCGCACAGCCCCCAACTGCGCACGCTCCTCCTAGGACATTCTCCCTGCTCCCTACGACAAACCTATTTACACCCACCGGTTCGGTTTGCTTCTCTTTGTCTCAATGGAACGTGAACCCCAACAGGACAGAGGATCTTTGCTTTGCTCGTTAATATATCCTGAGCAGTTGGAAGAATTTGCCCCTTCACCCAGTGCAAATTTAAGGGACATTTTAATTAAAATTCATTAAACAAACCAATAAAACACTATCCCTTAAAAAAGTAAATTCCTTGCAGGAAAGTATTTGTACTAAGCTTACTCTTCACAAATGTGTGCTCAAAGATAAACTATTACTGAGGCAAAAACAAAACAGAAGAAAAACCTAACTTAAGTTATATTATTTTCCTCTTAACAATTTAAAGTGGAAAAAAGGTGAATTTAGAAGCTATGTAGAACAGTGATGAATTATTTAGTAGATACTATACTGCAATTAAGTACAGCAGGTTTAAAATTACTTATTGGTTCTCACTGTTCCTATAGGTCTTCATGTTCCTAAATTAAAAAAAGAAAAGACTATTAATGTAACTGACAAAAATAAGCAGTTAGTTTGTATACATTTATCTAAAAATGTTAAAAGAGTGTAATTAATTATATAGAGTCTCAAATCATTCATAATCAATGAACACTGTGCCAAATCATAATCAATACCTAAAAGGCATCTAGAATTAATCCTCCTCGTAATACAATCTGCTTCTAAATATACCTAAATGAAAAGACACTCTTCTGTGTTGGGTTATATCATCAGAAATCAGATAAGAAAATTTATATAAGACATTTGTTTTTCTCCTGACCATAATGCACAGAATTAAAGCAGATTTTAAAAAACTAATTGGGAGAATAATTTATCACAGGTAAAAAGAATACAAATTTTATTTATTATACTGTCAGTTGGACTGCAGTAGAAAAAGATAAATGCTCACCCTAATACTTTTTCATAGAGTAAATAAATGTGAACTCATAAAGGTGAAATGAAGATTTATGAATATATGAGACAAAATTACATGAAAGAACAACTAACTCTTCCATTTCTCCACTGACAAATACCTGCTTTAATGCTTGCAGTTTCTTCTCATAAAAGCCAGTCTGTGCTTCTGGGTCGGGTTATGAGAAGTGGGAAACAGCATGACTGGGATGGAACTCGTTATCCCCCACTGCCCCTCCCATCTGTCCCAGTTTCTATTCAAACTCCTGCTAGAACTAAAGCATCCTCACCGTCAGCACTGAGAACCTACTGCACTCAGTTCTCCCTTTACTGCTTTTCTGTCCACTCCATGCATCTCTGGAGGAAAGGATAAAAGATCAGCACCGCACCCCGTAACAGAAACATGTGGGCTCAGCACCACTGGGACAACACCCTATGCATCACTCAGCGCCCCTCACTAGGAAACACAAAATCCACAGCAAACCCTCGACTCCTCAGCTACCTGAGCCCCAAACCTTTTAATAAGGCTCTACTTAAAGGTCCTAAAGCAAGCAAGCGGTTTTTTTTTTTTTTCACTGAAGCAGGAAATGGACAAACCCAATAAAGCACTTGCTATTTCTAATACAACTGCCTAAGTT
Organism: Lyroderma lyra; assembly: GCA_004026885.1. NCBI lineage: Eukaryota > Metazoa > Chordata > Mammalia > Chiroptera > Megadermatidae > Lyroderma > Lyroderma lyra. The sequence goes on along the minus strand of PVJL010002827.1, from coordinate 157,981 downwards.
ATCTGTGCTAACAAAGGATGCTGATAATCCAGAAACAGTTCACTTTTGGCCTAAAAGCACTTCTGACCTTCTCTGCTCTTGCAACAAAAGAAGAAACTACCTTCCTAGTACAGCTGATCCATCCAAGGGACCTCAGAGGCGCGGCACCAAGTGCACGCGCACTAAGTCAGCGCAAAGCAGCAGCGGGAGTGAGGAACCAGCGTTCCATTCCCAGCAAGACCACCTCAGGACTCCCGTGTGCCTTCTCTCCCCAGCCCTCCAGGACACTCGACACCACACTCCAGGATGAGGTGACGTCCCTCTGACTGTGGCAGGAGGATTTACACACATGCCAGACAGTGGTGGCAAATCGCTCCAGACACTAAACTCGCACAGATGTCCCACCAAGGGTAGTGGTGGCCCAGCACCACTCTGACACATCCCCGCTCTAGCAGTTACGGGATGTCATCGTTAACAGCTCTACACTTTGATCTCCTCGTCGCTAAAATGGAGATGCTAATGGTAAAGATGAAATAACACACGTGAACAGCACTGAGAACGTCTCATACGTGTGAGCTCCAGTGCTGTCGGTGGTAACACAAGTCACCACGAGTTCGGCACACCATCAGAATTACTTTTTTCTCTTTAAATAAACATTAGGAGCTTAACTCATTCAAAGCCAGGAAAGCAACTCAGGTCCTACACAGCAGAACTTGATTCCCCAGTATTCATAGCACAGAATAAAGAGCTAAAATCGAGACCCCGTCCTAAAGTCTCCTCTGAAACACCCGTGTCGGATGGGCTTGCGCATATTACCTTCCACTGTCCACGTTTTAGTAAGTGCAACAGAAGGCACGCCACACCGTCTGTCGAATCTAATACGAATGTGCAGTGGTAGAGTAGGAAATGAGAGAAAATTTAACATTCTTTGAATAGAGAAGGGGCTAATATTAATAAGGTGTAAGTTTAATTACAATTCAAGTTTTTCCCATCAAAACTACAGGCAAACATTACCCATCAAGAACATGCAGTTAATAAGTTATAAAGAAACAGCAAGCTTTTAAAAACTTAAACTTCTTTCACATTAATGATAACTATTTATAATAATTGGTAATATAAGGCAAAGTCACAAAAATTCTATTTATTTGCTAAAAATATTATTCTCCCTAAGAAAAACAGCAAGTAAAAAAATTTAGCAGATACTTAATAAAAATAACTGCATAACCATTTAAACTGTCCTGGACTTTTACAGACGCTGAGAGAGCCAGTCACTGCGATGTGAGACCCCACTCACTTGTGCCTGACAGTCTGCACAGTTTCCGCTGAAACGTTGCTAACGATGCACTTGGCAGCACACTCCAGGCCGTGCCAGACGGTTGAGAATCCTGCAAATACATGGAAAAGTGAGTGAAACCAGCCAAGGCTGGCGGCCTCCCCGGCTCCAGGCCCAGCCCGTGTGTCTGTCACCTTGAACACTGCTTGCCGCCACGACCATGGCGCCGTCCAGGGCAGACTTCCCGTTTCGGTCTTTCTTCAGAGATTCTGGGACCAGTTTGCTCCCGTGCTTCTTGACGTGCGGAGCGAGTTCCTTTCCCACACAATTTGCGACAGTGCAGACGCCGTCGACTGCAGAACCGGGACAGAAACCACTTAGGAGCACGACCCCGCCCTCCAGCCCACCGCTCTCGTGCAGACCGCGTGCGGGGCACCTGCAGGCGCTCCCTGCATGACATCACTGTCTGCCCCGAAGGTGAGAACCAGCCGGGTGTTTTTAAACACACACTGGGCTGGTTTAAGGGCATGCGAGCTGAGCCCGCTGATGTTTCTAATCCTGCCTCTTCAAGTGTTCTTTTTGGTCATTTCTTAAAAGAAATTCTTCACCCTTTCTACCCGATCGCTGCAATGCCAGATGGGCAGCTCGCCTTCTGTGTTTTCCAGCTAAGGGCATTTGTACTTTTCCCCATGTCAGCAAACATCCCACTGAAACAGCAGTAAGGTGTGTAAGTCTATATAAAAGTAAACAACCCAAAATCCAATTTAAAAGAAAACGAATTACCAAAAAGCCAATCGTACTCAGGACCAACAGTCCCTTAACCAGTGTTCCTCACACTTGTACAGGCAAATGAGAATCACCTGGGGGCCCCATAAAAAGGCAGGTCCTGTGCCAGGTGCCCGGTTCAGAAAGGCTGCGCCCTGCGAGGCTGATGTGCGGGGCCCACAGAGCCCACTGTGAGCAGCAAGGTGAAACTGCTGAGAGTTAAGCCACCTGAATGAGCTGTCAGATTAACCTGCACCGAGAGGTCACCGCTCACTGAACCCAGAAGCAGTAAAGCTATCGAAGTTACTTCACCCAGGAACTGGCTGACTTTCGCCGCTCCGCCTGTGGCCTGCTTTGCGATGTGGAGTCCCCGGGTCACGGCTGGACTGACTTCCACGGGCTTCTCTTCCGGCTGGATCCGCTCTCGGAGCTTAGAGGCGCCTTTCTGGATGGCTTTGCCAGTAAATTCGGCACCCTTGACTAAACCCCAACTCACCCAGGAAGCACCTTTTTAAAGAAAAAGGTTAAAGGACACAGTATTAGGGCTGATTATATCCCTAAACACTTTAATAACTAACTGATCGGCAGAAAAAAAATCTAAACGGTTCAATGGTCAGATCCCAAACATACCATAAACTTTCAAGCCAAGTTTGCATTTGTAGTTTTCTGCCTGGAATGTACGCCTTTTCAAAGTAAATTCATCTTTCAGTACTGAGCTCATGTATCACTCACTAACAGAGCCCTGTGTCACTACAACGTGACCCTTGTATGCTGGGGTTCTGGTGCCATTAAGATGTTTCAGCTACAGGACCCCAGTTATCCTGGTTCTTGCTGCTTTAGTCCAGGCACCACTTTCTCCCTGTGAAGTCCTTAGGGCGGCAGACACAAACAATGCACACGGGAGACCAAGGAACCTCTACCTGAAATGCCAATGCGGGACTCCTGCTCACTTGCTTTAGGTTAAAAGCACAGGCAGGGGGCCCTGCTCCTCCCTCAAGCCCAATCTCAAACTGCTACAATCCCAGCAACATACACCTGAGTGACAGGAGAACACAGAGAGCATGCACGAGAAGAACACACCCAGGAGAGAACTGAGGGACGGGGTGGCTATGTCAGGCCTGCTGCGTGCAGGCCCCAGCCCCTGCTTTGACATGGACGAGGCGAGATCGTCAGGAAGCAGGAGGCGGAGGCTCCCCTGGTGCAGAGAAAGGACGCAGGGGACAGTGGGGAAAGGAGATGGGAGACCAAGGAGAGACGCACAGGGAGAAAGGCCCCCCTGAGAGGGGAGGGCAGGTCTCCCCTGGAGACAGCGTACGACTTGAAGTACTTCCTGTGGGGCTGTCCTCTGAAGCGACGGGCTTTTAAAGGTGGACACGTGATACTCTTGTATGTTCTCCCCTGATCTGTGGCACAGATCTCACGTAATTACTTCAGCCCACGAAGGAGCAGGTATCCAGGGATCATGTGAAAATCGTACTGATTTAAAAACGCTAACAGAAAGTGCCACGGATAAGCGATGAGAAACACGGATATATTTCTCTTTCTGTCTCAGTCAGTATGTCCACCTCCAGTTCCAATCTTACCTGCCACTGTCCTACCCTGAGGGAGGAAGTTGAGCCACAAGGACAGGTCACATGTAGGCAGTCCATCTGGCAGCCCAGGTTTTGAGCTCTCCCAAACCAGATGTGTGCGGGAGCTTCAGATGACACCAGCCCCCAGACACTGAGTCACTAGTTAGCGGCTGAGGCCCTAGCTTCCTGAAGCAGAGACAAGCCATCCTGCTGTGACCTTGGGGAAGACCTGGCCCACAGGACTGCTAAGCAAAACAAGTGTTAACTATTTGATGAGATTAAGTTTGGGGTGCTTTGTTGCACAGCAAAAGTAAACAAAACAATCTTATAGCAGTACAAACTCAAAAAAAACACTTAAGAAAATGACCTTTGAATTTAATTACCTGCACGTATGGGGATACAGGCACGTTTTCTGAATACTGACCTAATCACAGCTTAGCAGCCTGGGAAGTTACGGGGGAGGACAGTAAGAGCAAAGGTTTTCCTTCACAACTTCCTTGAAAAATCTCTTTCAAGGATCAATTTTAACTGTTACAACTATATTTTTAAAATTTGGCTGTCTCTCTTCTTCTTGTCTCAAGGAAGCATTTTGACACTGAACGAAACATTTTGTTAGCTACTAGCTAATTGACCATATTCCCTTATTCTAGCTCGTTGGTTTTTCTATTTAGCTGAAAATTTCCTCTGCTTTAGACACCTTTGTCACTTCAATGAATGTTGTGTACAGACACGGAAACGTGTACTGCTTGTCTCTCAAATGACTGGTGAAGACCACTTTGCTGGGTCACGCATTTGGCCTAATGAACAGTGGCAGGCATGTTTTTTAAGAAGCAAAGCAGGTGGTCAGAATCTAAGCTACTACAGCTGGAAAGCTGAGCCGTTACCAAACACAGTGGAAATGTCCATGTCAGCACTCATCGTTGGGGTTCTAACCACAATCGAACAGTGTGGCTGTGACACGCAGACCTCACACCTGCGTCGTTGGGGGGTCAGAGGGTGCTGCTTCGCTTCCAAAGACAGATGACTTTGTTACCCTCTTCAGTGGAGGAGGAGGGGTGAGAGGGGAGAAAAGGATTAAGGGGGAGTTCCAAAGGGGAACGGAATGTAACCACCTTTACGTCCAGAACTACCGGAGAGCGCGGGGAAGTCCTGAAGCTTTTCCCAATTTCCCCATGAGTAACAAGAATGACAGGCCGAGAACTTACACCTACATGACGACACGTGACTTTCGCAAAACCAGCTGCTTCTATTTTTAAGTGTTTATAAACAGATTATTTAGAACCAAATATAAAATATTATCTAAGTATCGTCGCATGGGTTCCAGAGGGTTCACGTTATGGGGAAAAGTCAGCATCACTGGGATACCTGAGAGAATGTTCTGAGCCACCTTCTCGCTCCACTCAGGGAGCTCCTTTGCCTTTCCTTCTCCAGCCGGCTCACAGGGGACCATGTGACTCAGGTTCACGTCTTCACCAGAAGCACCTTTAGCCTAAACAGTAAAATGTTTCAAAAGTTAAAACAGTGAAGTACTGAGAGGGAAAAATTATAAGCTATCTGTAATAAAATACTACACCAACAAATACCAGATACAATTGATGAAAATATCTCCAACGAACTGGTAAGTAAGATCTAAATACCAACATACCTCCAATATAGCATTTATCAAATCCTATTTAAATGGACTGTTTTCCTTCCTTGGCTAGATGATGAGTTCCTTCTCATAGCGATTATCCTCTAAGTATTAGTATGCACATGGTATTCACTAAGGGTAGAAGATTACTGTTAAATGACTCAATCAGTGAGGACAGATGTACCAAATCAACTGGTTTTGTTTTGTCTTTTATTTTGTTGGTTGTGGGGGTGGGGGTGGGGGTGTAGCACCCTGGCTGGGAATTGAACCCAGGCCGCAGCGTTGGCGTTGAGAGCGCTGAAGCCTAGCCATTACACCACCAGGGAAGCCCCCCAAAATCAAGTGATTTTGACAGAAATCAAGTAAAAGCAGGTAAAAAATATATAAACAGAGAAGAACCTGCCATTCCATTTGAACAAAAATGGGGAACACAAAAATACCTGTACTTTGCTTATTTTAACAATTGTTACAAGAACTAGAGTCAACACTCAGAATGTCAAAGCTATTCTGATTCCTCTAAGAACTTAGGAGCAGGCTAACATCAGACCTCATAATATCATAAAATAACGTGAAAATCAAACTGCTCAATAGAAATACAAAGAGAACTTCACTTAAAATATAAAACATTAAAAACTAAACAAAAATTTCTACATGGGTGAAAAGCCACTCATGAGAAAAAAACTAAATTCAAATTGAACAAAATACGTGACCATGGGCCAATGTCCCTAAAATATGAAGACACCTAGAAGTTGAGAAGAAAAAAAACGAGAAACTCAGTAATAAAAATGAACAAAGGACATTAATAGACATCACACAGGAAACAAAATTCAAGGAACCCTTAAGCAGAGGCTGAACATCACTCATATTAAAATCAGTGCAAATTAAGACACTCCCGTACACCATTATCACACATCAGACTACCAAGACACCGAAACCCAGACAGACCACCCAATTCTCCTGGGAGGCTACGGGAAAGGTCCTCTCTGCTGCCGCTGGTGGGAGGGCAGTGGACGTGACAAAGTTACAAATGCATTCATCTGGTGACCCAGTAACCCTGCCTCTAAGAGTTTCTCTGAGGAATTACCTATAAATGTATGAATCAATGGAGCTATAAAGTTATTTGCTGAAGCACTGTAACAGGAAAAAACTGGAACCACACCAAATACTCCTCAATAAAAAGTTGGCTAAAGAAACTGACATATTCATACAATGAAATATAAAGTAAAAAAAATCAAGGAAAATCTCTACGGACATGGAAAGAGCCCCAGAATTTATTATCAAATAAAAAAAAAAAAAAAAAACCACTCTATGACATTACCTTTGTAAAGAGAGAGAGAGAAATAATAAGTTCTTATTTACTTTTATCTGCTCCAAGAAACCCAGTGAAGAAACACAAGCACCTAATACAGTGGTAGGAGAATGGTGTGGACTGGACAAAGGCTGCGGTAAAGCTTTTTAATGCAAATAACTTTTAACATAATTTGATCTTTTTAACTGAGATGTTAAATATTTAAAAAATGAAGTTGTAAATGCTAAGGAAAAATTTCCAAATACACTGTGAAGTATAAAGCAAGGAGCAAAACAGTATGTCTTCCCTGGTGCCATCTGTACTGAAGATTATACATATGCGCACACATATACATTCACGCGAGGTAAGTATGTATACGAATATGTATTTAACATGCAAAAATGTTATCTGGGAGAATTAAGATGCCAGTAACAATGCATCCAGAGTTGGGAGCTTGGAGGCTGGGGCACAGGGAGGCAAACTTGCTCTTCACTATGTAACTTTTCGTACTTTTTCAATGTTTTTTTTATGCATTAACCTTGAAAAGAAATTTTAAATAACTATATTCCTTGGAACCATTTTGAACTCCCAATGTCTTCATAAAACTGGTCTAAAATGTTCAGCATAAACAACAGTGATACTTTACAAGTAAAGGGAGAGTATTCATCTGATACTCATTAATTCCAAAGAACTGCTAAGCCCTTACAACACGGACTACAACAGTGAACAGTACCACTGCTTATAGTCCAGGACTCTCACAATGCCGTGCTTCCGTAACACGCTGCTGCCTGGAATCCCCCTCAAGCTGCTGCTCCTGAGCATGTGGTCAGCTCGTCTGCACCCTCAGGACTCCTCTCAGCCGTCACTCCCCCTAGGAGGAGCTCCTCCGTGTCCCACGCCCTCAGCCATCTATGAGGCGGGTTACACGTTAGAGACCGTACAGCTCAGCTTTCTACATAGCCTACGTGCCTTCATGTAATGATTGCACTGTATAAAAATGATATCTTTGCTAATCTCCATTAGATGGTAAATTCCCTGAGATGAGAAATTGAAATGTTTCCCACTATGCTCAGCATTCTAGCACTTAAAAAATATTTACTTAACTGTAATCCAGATTTATCATTTACAGCATATCATATACTCAGAATCTAAGAAATGAAAGAGCTACTAAGCATACTTTAAATAACCCATTCTCTGTCCTGGTGACCATCCATGAAGAAATAACTAATTAAAACCAGCAGTCTAAGAAAAAGCACACCTAGTCCCAAGACTCTGGTGTATACAGCAAGGTGGAGAACACCATAAAACAAAAGAAATACATGCATAATTCATGTGAATATAAAAATCTTTCAAACAGCTGCAAAGATAACTCTATCCCTCCAATCACGAAATAGCTCTGCTCTTCAATCTATTTAAGTAACGAGCACTGGGAGAGGGCAATCCCGCAGCGCCCGTCCCCGCCTCAGCGGCCGTGGGACCCGCACACCACCCCTGTGTGGACCGGCGAAGTGCGTGCAGACGTCGGGCTCGCTGCCGTCCGGACAGACGCCCCCGCCTGCTCTCCAACACACTGCTTACCTTTCTCCCCCGCTTCCCCTTCGGACGCACATCCTTACTGCCCTCGTCCAGCGAAGGACCCCGCTGCGTCCCCTCAGAGCCACTGGCCTCCTGCAGGTGGTCCGAGGGCCGCCTCGCTCTGCCGGGGATCTGGAATTCATCTGCCCCGTCCGCCCGGCGCCAGTTGGCCTGGGGAGCAAAGGACGAAGCTGGCCCCAACCCAACTTTCCCAGAGGACATTCCTCTCAGCTGTGGGACACCGGCTGTGATGACACGCCTGGTCAAATGTCAGTGTGTGACAGTCTTTTAAATACTTTTGTTTGTCTTTCCCAACACTTAACGTTGTATCTTATCACTGAACCTCAGACCTTTAAGTTCTTGGGTCCACAGCAAATGATTTAAAGCCAATTTTAAAAGACAAAGTATAAAATACTTACAGCACTTGTTGGCAGAAGTTATCATTAACCAGATACAGCTACATCACAATTCAATTATACCACAAATGATACAACGATTAAGTTGGCGAACCTGCCACCGTGCGCTTACGTTGGCAGCACTGTACCAACAGCTCGGTGAGGTGCCATGACCTTGCACATCTGTGTTTTTTTTTTACAAAGGTGTTCATGTCGATGTGTGGCGGTGTCTTGCTGAGTAGTGTTCATTATTATTGCATGTTTTTGTGTGACATCCCAAGAATGTCAGAGCTTGAATTACAGCAACAAACATTAAATTTCTTGTTAAACTTGGCAACAGCAGAAGTGAAATCAGAAACATGTTAGTCCAAGTTGATGGGGATGATGCCACAAAGAAAGCAGCAGTATACAAACGGATTAAATGTTTTTCTGAGGGGAGAGAAAGCATCACGTAGAGAGAGAGGTCACGGCGGCCAGTAACAAGCAGAACTGAAGAAAACATTGCAAAAATTCGTCAAATTATGCATCAAAATCGTCAGGTGCCTGTGAGAATCATAGCAGACCAACTAAACAGTGATAGAGAAATAGAAAAATCTTAACTGAAAATCTTGGCCTGAGAAAGGTGTGTGCAAAAATGGTCCTGAAAGAGCTCACTGATGAACAAAAGCAAAGGAGAATCAAGTTTGCCAAAACCTTTTGGAGAAGCAAGATGATGTTCTGGGCCGTGTTATCCCTGGTGATGAAACATGGGTGTACCAACACGACCCTGAAACAAAGCACCAGAGTGCACAGTGGAAGTCAGTCAACTCCCCACTACCAAGAATGTTCTGTCAATCCAAATAAAAGTCAAAACGACGTCGCTAACCTTTTTTGCTATCACAGGGATTATTCATTATGAATTTGTATCCAAGTGGACGGACAGCCAAGTTTACTATTTGGAAGTACTGAAAAGGCTGCGTGAAGAAGTTAGACGAAAATGACCTGAACTTTTGCCAACAACCCATGGCTCCTGCATTACAACAATGTACCAATTCACACGGCACTGTCTATGAAGGAGTTTTTAGCCAGTAAACAAATAATTGTATCAGAGCGCCCTCCCTACTCACCTGATCTGTCCCCCAGTAACTTTTTTCTTTACTCAAAGATAAAAGGAAATATTAAAAGGAAGACATTTTGATGACATTCAGGACATCAAGGGTAATATGACAATAGCTCTGATGGGCATTCCAAAGGAAGAATTCCAAAACTGCTTTGAAAGGTGGACTAGGTGCTGGCATAGATGCATAGCTTCCCAAAAGGAGTCCCTCAAAGGTGACTGTAGTGGTATTTAGCAACGAGGTACGTAGACCTTGTAAGTTTTAGGAAGCATATATATATGAGACTAAATGAGTTTAAAGGTAATTAACAAAACTCATGTCCAGCTAAACTACTTTATTGGAAAGCTGACTGCTGATTTTTTTTTCCCTTAGTACTAAAGGAATTCTGTTCACATATACTTTTCTGAATAAATGCTTAAGAGTAAAAAAGGTCAAATTATAACTAGTAAACTAACTGTGGTTTACAGTTGGAGTTCTGGGCCAAGAGAGCAAACTGAAAATTGCATGCAACCAAAAAGTAAAACTCAATACAGAAGTAAACATATCACCCAAAAGTCAGTTTAATTTCTTTCCTCAAGCCCAGTAATACAGGTTCAATGAATGTAGGGGTGAACGAAGAAACAGCTCCATGATAGGTCTGAGGTACATTGCTTCATTCTGCTACGAAACAGCAAAGCTAAGACTGAAAACTTTCCTAAACCAAGCAAAGAAAATACACATATAAATTTAGGAAGCGCAGAGAGTCCCAAACAAGATGAACCCAAAGAGAACCACACTAAGACACATCACAGTTAAAAAGCCAAAGGTTAAAGACACAGAGAACCTTAAAAGCAGCAAGAGAAAAGCAGTTATCTACTAGGGAGCTTCCATGAGACTGTCAGCTGATTTCTCAACTGAAACTTTGCAGACCAGAAGAGATTAGCAGGAAATATTCAAAGTGATGAAAAGTAAGGACCTACAGCCAAGATTATTCCACCCAGCAAGGCTAGCATTAAAATCGAAGGAGAGACAAGAAAAAGCTAAAGGAGTTCACTGCCACCAAGCCAGAATTACAAGGAATGTCCGAGGGACTTCTTTAAGAAGGAGGAAAAAATGTGAGACAGGATAAAAAATACAGTGCATGCTTAAATTTAAAAAGATGCATTACACTAAGAAACACATGGCCATGACCGCCTCATAATGTGCCCCCTTACTTCAAACCCACGTGTCCCACTGTTCCTGCCGCTTTCCGAAGCCATTCCGGAAGTCCTTTGTCCTGAGCGTCTGTAGTTGTACTGTTGTGACTGCCTCCATGTCCTTAATCGATTCAAAATTTTTACCTTTCATGGTCATTTTGACTCTGGGAAAGAGCCAGAAGTCGCACGGTGCCAGATCTGGTGAAAAGTGTGGATGAGGGCATGCTGTCATTTTTCTATTGGACAGAAACTGCCGTACTGGAAGCCACGTGTGACCTGAGTGCTGTCATGATGGAGAATGAACCTGCCCATTTCTCAGACACCCATGAAGGAGGACTTCCAGAGCTGCTTCAGAGAGTGCAGCACGATGGGTTAAGTGTGTTGGAAGTAAGGGGGAGTACTTTGAGGGGGAGTAATGGCAATGTTTCTTTTACTGAATAATTTTTTAAATTTAAACATTCACCACATTTTATCACACCTCATTAAAAATATGAACAAGAAAGCATGGCAAAGAAAAAAATTCTCACAAAGACAAGCACATAATAAAAGCAATGGATTAACAAACACTAACGCTAGTACAAAGCTTAAAAGGCAAAAGTAGAAAGATCATGTGTTATTACAACAGTCAACTAAGGGATGCACACACACAAAAGAAGTAAAAAATGATGACAAAATATAAACATACAGAGAGTGAGTAAAAATGGTAGTGGTTTTAGAATGTGTTGAACTTAAGCAACCATCTTAAAATAGATTGCTATCAACATAGCTTGCTATATAAGAAGTACATGGTAACCACAAACCAAAAATCTACAAGAGATATACAATAGAGAAAGAAACCCAACCACAGCACTAGAGAAAGTTATCAACACACAAGAGAAGAGAGCAAGAGAGAGAGGAGAGAGTAAGAGAATAAGGAACAGAGAACTAAAAAACAATCAGAAAACAGTAAAATGGCAGTAACCACATACCTATCAATAACTACTTTAAATGTAAATGGATTAAATACTCCAATCAAAAGACAGATAAAGAAGTGGAACATAATATGATGGAGTATTACTCAGTCATAAAAAAGTAAAACCTTACCATTTGCAACATGGCTGGACCTACAGTATCACGTTAAGTGAAATAAGTCAGACAAAGAAAGACAAATATCATATGATTTCACTTATAAGTGGAATCTATAAGAGAAAATAAATGAACGAACAAAACAAACACAACTGGGGGAAAAAGCACTTTCCCTGATATTTATACAGGACTTCAGAGCTGGAAAGGGCAATTACTTGGTGGCTTTGTTGGGGGAGGGTGGGTTGCTGTCTTTGCAGCTCTGCTGATTCTGTCAGTCACCCTCCGTGAGCCCAGGCCTTGCTGACGCCCTCTGAATTCTCATCACCCAAGTGCATAACAACTGTTGGCATTGCTGTGTCAAGCACATGCCCCTCTGCCTAGACTACAAGCACCTAGAAGAGCAGGTAGGACTGCAGTTGACTGAGCTCTGCATCCTGGGCATTGGCGCGAGGTGCATGCACATCATGGTGCATAGTTAACACATTTGATGGAATAGTAAGTAATTCATATGGACTCTTAACATCTTGATTAATCTCTGCAGGAGAGCAGGATGCAAACCGCAGTGCATGCTTCCTGTGTCCTTGTGATCTGAGATGCAGGCCAGGCCAACTGGTCTACAAGATCAAGTGTGCATCATGGATGGCATTTCAGACAGCCTCTCACAGGGTGTGTCTCATGGCCACATTTTACCACAAGTTCACGCACCATCGCTATAGCACTGGGTACCTTCAAGTGTCTGCTTGTGTATCCCCTCTATGAGGCACCCCCATCACCCTATTTACAGCTACACCTGCCCCACCTACATCAGGACTCTTGTTTCTTCTTAACATGCTCTCCCTCTTCTCCTGAAGCTCCAACCTCCTTCCAATGTATGATATACTAATTTGCTGGTGTGTTCACAGACACAAGTTTGGAATTTGCTGTAAACAGTGATTAAGATTGTGGGCTCTGAGGTCAAAGTACCTGGGCTTATGTTAAAGTAGATTTTCATCCTGAGGACGATCACACTAGTTACCTGGAGCCGAAGGTCAGACATTTGTCTTAACAGGTCCTCGAAGAGTTCTCTATCATCTTCTGGTAATTCGGAAGACAAGACGACCCCCACAAAGCATCCGGATGCTTGTAACATCGTGTCAGGAAACATGTAGGCTCCCACAGTACATTTCAGAACGGGAGACCTATCAGGAACTAGCGGATACAACCAGTCACAAACCTGAAAGGGTAAGTTAAAAATAATATCAATGAACAGAACTAGGTTTTTCACCAAAGTTTTAAAATTATTATGCCAGAAAATAAACATTTCAAAGTTTGAAATGTATTTTGCAAGGCTTTATTGAACCATCAGCATCAAGTCCCCCCAAATTAGCAATTTACTAGTTTGATCTCCCTACAAACCACTTGCAAGAACTATGCTAAAAAAGGTCATTACTCCACTACTTATGCAGTCTTAAAACTGGTGGCCTTAAGTTAGCCCACTGTTAATAAATAGTGAGTCTGGCCTTAAATAAGTAATGGTCAAAGTAAAGTAAGGTTTTGTTTTGTTTTGTTTTTTTAATCATTCGAATTAGACATCATTTAGTGGAAATGAACAAAATCAAACTGTTTTCAAGTATGCTACTGATTTAACCCTCACAGCAATTCCATTAAGTTGGTTACTACTGTCATGTTTCACACAAGAAAACTGAGGCACAGAGAGATCAATTACATTGTTCAGAGTCAACAACTAAAATGTAGGGCTAGGATTTAAATACATGCAATCTGGCACCAAAGAAGCCAAACAATTATTTTAATCCAACTCAGCATTCACAATGTTGAATTTTTTTTTCTTTTTACAAAGCCCAAGAGAACCTGATATGACAGAGGCTAGAATAAACACTGGTTAAGTTTATGGATTCACTATCTATTGTCAAGTTAAATCAAAATGACACAGAGCTGCCCAGTAATGTCACCTGGGGAGGTCAGACACTGAGACCTTAGACTTAAGCTCTCTTCCTAGAGATCTAAATTCAGAAGAGACTAAGTTTAAATCAGAACAACCAAATGCATCATTTCCACTGAGATGACCAGAATACAGCTGTGGCCCTCATCCAGGACACTGCTTTTCCTAGTACTAAGAAACCTGCGAAAACAACCCATTATCAAAATATTGTGTAGTGAACATGAGTCATAGAGCAGAAGAGATTTCGCATGATGGAAAAGCCTAGTACAGTAACTTCATCTGTGACCAACAGAATATAAATGTGCTGGGACCAGAATGCTCAGGTCTGACTATTGCTCTTTCCGAGAAAGTGCTTAATAAACATCTTCAAATTCTTCCTTTTGTGGATTCTCTCAAAAGCCACTCTCCATCTTTTACAATATAAAAGTCAAACTTCAGCTAAGTTACAATAAAACTGATTATGGTTTATTCCAAAGTCTGATATATAACCACCTATGGTATGTGAAATGACTTTAATACACAAACTACTTAAATCTGAGTAGTAACGTATTTTAATAATGTGTTAGGAAGCAATACAACATCCTTCCCTCAATTCCATTGTTGCTACTGTTGAGGATGAAATTAACAAATGAGACATCTAAGTAAAAATATTAAAGTTAACAGCAGAGGTATGGATTTGTTAAAAAAATTGTAAAGGTTGTAAATGACTAAAGGCTGGCAAAAGTTTCTTTCACTATGTCAAGATTACTCTAATATTAATTACATTCAGGTCACCTTGATTGAAATGAAGTATCCCCAAATCTTGTCAAATAAAACTTCACAGACTTTTCTCAGAGAGATTATTAGATTCGTGAGCTTATCTACAACAGGCTGATTTCTCCACTTTACCTTCAGAGGGCAATCTCATGTCCAAGTTCTGTATGAAATGACTACAAATTTCATAGGTTTAGAAAGTATATTAAAACTAAAACAAGAAAAAAACAGCTTTTAGAAGCCTAAGAATTCTAAGTCTGCCTACTTAAAATCAAATTAATTTGTAATTTCCTATATACAGGCCAATACTGATTTCTGCAGCATGAAATTATATCTAACTTAATATTTAGTTGGTTTAATGTTTAATTTTTGGAACAAACAAATTCTTATTTAGTAAACAAATGGTAACTGTGGATGCAAATAAGAGCCCCTTTAAAAGATGAATTAAATTTGAAGTGCAATTTATTTTTTATTTAGGACCAAAAATAGGAGACAGTAGATAGATAGATTTAAAACAAAATTAAAAGCACCAAGACAGGACAAGTTTTACTAGAGGATGAGTCACTTTAACGTGAGCTCACATAACCAGATGCAGGGTTTCCGAGGTTCTTTTCCCATACCTCCAGCAGCCCAGGCCCAAGGGGTTTTAAATTCCAGTGTTAACAATGCAGCTCTATGATCAGATCAGCAGAAATTATTGGCTCTTATCAGCCTCCTCACAATCCCTATCAATAAGCCTACTCTTTTTAACCTCAAAGCTTCTTTCTTAAACTAACCTATAGAATACACAATATTCTTACTGTTCAGTAATTAAGTCTCCCTTTTAACAACACCCCAAAACATCCCTATCACAGACCCCTAGTAAGTCTGCAACTACCTTTAAACAACTTCCAAGCTGACTCCATGTAAAAGGTGCATAAGAAAACAAGAGTAAGCAAAGAGAAAATGAGCCTAGATCTCCAGTACGGCCACTAATCTCAACTGGACTCTGGACAAAAGCACATGCCATGCTCAAATAGTTACCTGTCCTCCATGAAAACTCCTTTTTAGGGGGATGGGGTGGGTGACAGGTGGGTCCCTGGCTGGAAATTGAACATAGATCGCGGCTTTTTTTTTTTTTTTCCTCTTTGGTATGGACAAGTTTATTTTCATTTTCCTTGACACCTGGTGAATTACGGAGCCAGGCTCCACCACGTGAACCTCTTTGTTAGACTCAATGTATGCTGTGTCCTTGTTTCTGGAACCCATCTCCCTGTACCAGTGCCCCATTTTGTAAAAACACTATTATTGGGCCCCGACCTCAGAACACCGCTGTAATTCCAGAACAATGCCCTGACAACAACCTTTACTCAGCTCCAGTCTTTGCTGCTGGACTAAGGCATCCTGGGAAACCGGCCTGCTTGGACTGTTCGAACGGCACCCTAAATTAACACCAGGGTCCCTTCATCTAGACTGGGGTTTCTCAACCTTGGCAGGACTAATGTTTTGGGTTGGGAATTTTTTTATTAATGGGCGCTAGCCTTCCCTCCACCTACTATATGCCAGCAGCATTAGCACACTCCCCCTTCCCAGATGTGACAATGAAAACTGTCTCCACTCACTGCTAGAATGTCGGGGGGGGTGGTGGTCTGGGGGAGGATTGCACCTGGTTGAGATCCCCTGTTCTATACACTGGGCTGGGTTTTAGCCCAGTGCAGCCTTCACAGCCATTTGTGGAAATTTACATCCACAAGTTACATGAATCTCTCTTGAAATCCAAGTTATTATGTTTCTTCTTCAGATAAAAAATTCAAAATTTGAGGATGAACCTCTGATCCCATCAGGCCCATCATCACAAATCCAACACTAACAAAAGACTTCACATGTTAAAAAAAGAAAGCCTCTCAAAGGCAAACACAACATTCATGGCTCATAAATTTCATGGACACATTTAAAAGGAAAGAGAACTTACAATGATATTTTTGCACTTCCTGCCTTAGAGACATCACAAATATTAACAAACAAAACCGCGGTGACGTTCGCGGTTTGTGGGGCTTACCTGAAGAAACCCAGGAGGACGGTTCAGGACTGTATCGAGCGAATTATCCAAGAACCTCACAATCCGGAGGTACCCGGGGTACGAAGGCGCGCTGACCTCGCCGGCGGGGTTGACAAAGAAAATCTGGACTCCGGTTGGTATCAAAATCAGCTCGTCTGCATCCAGCCCTAAGGTCTCGAGAGGCGGTGGCTGGGAAGGGCTTCTGTAAAGGTCTCCTCCCACAGATGAGAACTCCCCCGACTGCGTGCCGTAGGACACAGTGTAGTGACCCTCGGCAGCCTGCGGTGTGTAAGCAGGAGGCGCCTCTGCGGGGTGACTCTGTGCAAGCGAGCACAGGGAGCCTGACGCAGGTCCCGACTCTGAACTTGGGGTGTCCCCATTCACTGCAGTGTGAAGAGGTGGTGAGCCGAAGGACTGAGGCTCTGGTGGCTGTTCGGACACGTCTTTGGGTGGAAATTCTGGATATAACTTGGGCACTTCCTGAAGATCATTCTGTAGAGAAGTGGCAAGACCCTTTTCTAGAATTTCCAAGCGGGTGCGTACGTTCTGCAGTGTTTCTTTCATCTTCTGCTGCATCTGTCTGGCAGTGTCCCACGCGGACCCTGTGTGTGCAGGGTCTGCTGAAGGAACGCTGATGCCTCTGAGCAGGTGCCCCATCCCCTGCTTGTAGTAGTTCTTGGCTTCTTCCTTTTGACCCAGTTCGTCTGTACTTAGTCCTTTATTCACAAACAAGAAGGCCTTCTTGTACGACTCCTTGATGACCTTGATTTCTGCAGGTTCTCCATCCTGTGGCTCTTGCTCCATTCCTACAAAAGAGAGATGCTATCTTTAATTACCTTACTTAGCTACATACATATTTACTACCAGTTTCTCCTACGTGAGTATATCTCAAGAGGACAGGAGCCCTGCTTGTCTTGTTCACTGTTGTATTCTCTAAGCATACTATTAGACCTGACATGGAGAAAGCACTCAGTATATACTAGTTGAATGGAAAATACTGTTGTTGTTCCTAAATATCTTCATAATTATAAATGGAATAGAAGGCGGCAGAATACGACTACTGAATGATTTTCTTGTTCCAGTTTCTTATAATAAAAGTTTCCTATCACATATTTTTAAGGTTGGAACCAAAGAGTGTCATTCTAAAATCCATTATCATATAAACCTAGATTATACCCAATTAAAAATGAGGTTAAATCACACACTGGAGACCAGAGAAATCAGAAAAAAAAATTTGGATGAAGCTTTGAAATTACCTACTTCCATTTAAAGGTGGCAAGTTACATGCAGTGAGCCCTGTCCCCTCCCCAACTCAACTAAAATGACTCTAACAAGATTAGTAAAAAGGCATAACTATTCTTTTTAATTATTCTTAAAAGCAATAGGCATGTACATCACAAAAGAACATATTTAAATGTGACAAGGTATTCAACACACTATGCCCTCAGGGAAATGCAACAAAAACCCACAGCAATATGACTGTATCAGATGGCTAACTGAAAAGCCTGACCAGTGTTAGAGAAAACAGCACCAGGAACGCCCACAGTTTGCTGATGTAAGCAGGAAATGGTACGGACACTTAGAAAAACTGGCAATTTTCTACTGAAGCTAAACATTCACTCACTCTATGACCCAGAATTACCATCATCAGTATATAACCAAGGCAAACAAATGAACATACATACCAAAAACATGCAGAATGGTATTCACAGCAGCTTTATTCACAAAAGCCAAAAACTTGAAACAACCTAAATGCCCACTCACAGGCAAAAGGATAAATAGCAATATACTTATACAATGCATTAATACAAAGAAACTAAAAACATAAAAATAAAAAAAACTGATGCCTGCAACACTGATGAATCTCACCGATTCTCAGAGCAACAGCAGCCAGACACAAACGACTTCATACTGAGATCACACACTTTATGGTGATTCTACACAAAACAGTGACAAACAGGCAAAACTAGTGCATAACACAAGGCGTGGATACAGAATTGGAAGGGACCTGAGGGGACTTTATACATAAGGAAATGTTCTCTATCTTGATCTGAGTTACGATTACACATATAAAAAAACATTAGGCTATAAATCTAAAGTTAGTGCACTTGTACGCTTTGTGTTATTCCTTAGTGAAGTAGAGAAATAAAGCCCTAAGTCATATGGACAAAGAGGGAGGATGAAGAGTCAACAGTGCTTTGGTTCTGAGAAAGGAGACAAGTGCTTACTCACAAACAGACCAGAGACAGCTGAGATCTCAGCTGTCAGTGAGGAAATTGGAGAGCAGCCCCATGGACAGCACCCCAGAGAACCACCAACAGACACAGAGATGGATGGAATCCATCATACAGCCTCCAACAGACACAGAAATGGATGGAATCCCATCATACAGCCTCCAACAGGCACAGAAATGGATGGAATTCCATCTTTCTCTGGAAGCAGCAGTAGAGGTAGAGCTAGAAAAAAAGAACTGATTAGAAGCTAACTTAAATACTAAGACCTGGAGAGCTCTCCTACACCAAGCACCCAAGGCACTATTTCTCTCCAGCCCTACTAGAAGACTGAATGTTTTAATTCAAAAGAGCATAAAATAAAATGTCTTCAGATAGGGGAATATTAGGCATAATTAAGGGAAAATACCAAAATTAGAAGGATTAAATGAAAAATTACATACTGAACACTGACACCTTCAGCCTCCTCTTCTCAGCTTGGTTCCTAGAGTTCTGACAGCTAAGCATTCCTCCAGAAAGAAGACTGGAGGTGTCTTCTGAGGCAGCTGATCACCACCCAGAGGAAAGACCTAAAGACAGTGAACAAGGAAAATTCTCCAGGCACCTAACTCCTGAGAGACACCAAAGCTGATACGTCCGACCTAACCCAGAGAGTTTCCAACGAGCTTGCTAGTGCTCCAATCTTACATAAAAGCAGACAGCCACAAACACCTAGTGTCAAAGAAGTAAGAGCAAGGCAATCTGGTTCCATAGAAACAATATGCAAGAAGAAAACTTCAAAAACCCTATCATCTATATCAACATAAAACAATACTACACCCATAAAATAAAAATAGGACACGTGAGGGCTGTCCTGAAAAAACCCAGCCATAAATGCCTATATTTTTCATATTATATGGCTGGATGCTTTCCAGACAACCCTTGTATACACCTACACAAAGACATTCGACTACTTAAAGGAGCTTTTAAAATTACATATAAAATAGCTAGGAAAAATCCTCAATGGAGATAAGAAGATAAGATTATAAATGAAAGAAAATGCCCAGAAAACAGAGAAGAAAAAAAAAACAAACAAAAAAAAAAAAACAGATGAAAAGTAGGAAAGAATAGATAAATAGAAGGAAAGTAGAACAGAATAGATAAATAGAAGGTCCAACATCTGATTAATAAAACTTCCAGAAATACAGAATACATAAAAAATAATAGCTGAAACAATTTAAAGAATTTCTCAGAACTGGAAAATATGAATTCCCAGATTTAAAAAGACCAATGGTCAAAGAAGTAAAAAAAGAAATCTACACCTAGGAGCATACCATAAAATTTGAGAACTATGCTCAAAGGGCTCATCTTCAAAATAATGAGAAATAAGATTGCTAAAGAACTTCTTAATAAAGACAACAAAAGTAAAAAAACAGCACAATTCATCATTCTGAGTGGAAATTAACTGGCCATGGGATTGCTCAGATACAGCTCCTGTTGCTTGGACTCCACGTTTGGTAAACGGAATCCCAAGGCTGATGATAGGAAGCCCCAGATGACAATGACACAACCAGTTACCACAGCAGCAGAAGACAGAACTCAGAGAAGCTGTATTCAAGAAACTAAAACTGATCAGAACACCACCTAACATGTTTCTAAGCTCTGAGAAGAGACCTGCACAACTGTGTGAGTACTCAGTTTAATCAGTGATAAACACGTGGAAAACTAAGGAAAACTAAAGAAACAGAAAACTCACAGATACAGACAACAGAATGGAGTAAAGAGGATCAAATACACAGGGTCCGGCACAAACAACCCCTTCGTCACAAGCTGGAAGTCTACACCAAATCTTTTATTACAGAATCATAAGCATCTAATTCTGTAAGAAAACATCACACTCAAGCCCGCTTTAGATGACATTTCAGGTGAAATGTTCAAATTGCTGTCCACCCCGTGTGAGACATCCACATGCAGCGGTTCTCAACCTGTGGGTCGCGGCCCCTTTGGGGGTCGAACCACCCTTTCACAGGGGTCACCTAAGACCATCAGAAAACACATATCAGATATTTACATGACGATTCATAACAGCAGCAACATGACAGCTATGAAGTAGCAACGAAAATAATGTTATGGGGTCACCACAGCATGAGGAACTGTATTAAAGGGTCACAGTGTTAGGAAGGCTGAGAACCACTGACATAAAGGGTCCAGAGTTACTTCTGATGTGCCTGTATGAGGGAAGCAGACTAGACTTTGGGTGGTGAGCACACAATTGAATATACAGAAGTTTATAAAGTTATATACCTGAAATTTATTATAATGTTATTAACCAATGTCACCCCAATACATTCACTTTAAAAACAATGGGCATTTCTGGTTAGATAAGTCTGTTACAGGAGGCTGTCCTGTTCACTGCAGCATCTCTGATCTCTACCTACTAGATACCCTATGACAACCAAAAACCTCTCCAGACGTTGCCAGATCGACCCTGGGCAGCAAAATCACCTGATAACCACTGCTCTCCATGGTCTTCAACCTGCAGGAGGTGTACCCCTGGGGCACACGAAGACTTCATAAGAACACTGTAATTTTAAGAAAAAGGCTTCCCGATCTCTGTGTCCGCTCAGTACTCCTAAAGAACCAGTCTGCCTGCAGTCCGGCTGTCATGCTACTTCTTTCCTCTCCCAGGCTGCGTTCACCACCCTCCCACTACACAAAACAGAAATGCCTTTCACACACTCCTGTGTTCACTACGGTTCATAAACCCAGGATGTTCTAAGAAGCCCCCTAGAGTGGAACAGCCGCCCAAGAGTCAAAGGCATCCATTTCAATTCAGGCACAATTTCCACTATGAATCTCATTAAGATTTAAATTTCCACTGGAAGTCTACTTTTTTATTTAATTATTATATCAAAATCCATCAGGCATTACTCTGTTCTAATCAACTACTACCACTTCTAATAACTCAATCCAGAAGAAAAATAACTCCTAGAGTTAGTCATGAGAAAATTTTAAAACTAATTTCAACTTACATAAATATTTTAATTACAGACGTATGACAGAATAAAAAGCTTCCAAGCATAAATAAATTACATTAAAATAACTTTAGGGGGGATAAAAATCAAAGTACAATTTCAAGAAAAAGGAACCATGTAAAATATATTTTTAAATCGATGCTGATAGACTTTTTAAAAGTGCAATATTTTACTCCTTTGCAGTTAAGAGTGACATGCCAAATTTATGGAACATAAATGTCAATACCTATACTATGTGGGAAAATGTATCCTTTGCAAGTACCTAAAGGTATGATGTAAAATGTGACCAACCTAAACATGTGCAAGTTTTACAGATGGTTTTGGGGGTTCACAAGCAGATTAAAAGCACTGTTCTAAAGCCTCTACTATACACCACAAACATCAAATAACATGGTCTCTGGCCTAGAATCACATGGTTTACTACCTTTTATTAAGCTCTCTGTTCAAAAATTTCACTTAATTTCATATTCTTAGAAGTTAATATTTGATTTTGAAAATGTTTTACAAATACTGAGCAGCTTGCCCAAGGACAGAAGTAGTAAGTGGAAAAGGCAGATTCAAAGACTCAGGCTCCACAGACATTTGTCAAGAAAATGAAATGAAGTATCTGATTCCAAAGCTAGAGCTGCTACTGTGCTTACAAGTTAGCAGAGAGAATGAGGGGTGAAGGAAATTTGGGAGTGTTTTAAGGTAGAAACACATTTGGCTTAAGCCTTAAAAGAATAGCTTTACTCACTTGCCTCTTCAGGAGCTCCTCGAAATTGGTTCTATACCACCTGAAAGCAGAGGGAAAGCATGATAAAGGAACTTGAGACAGAAGCGTTAAATAAATAAAACATTACCTACATCAGTAAAATTGTCTGCATAAATCAAAACCTGATTCCAGGTACCAATGATCCATTTAAGTTTCTTTTTAAACATTCTAATAAAAGAAGTAAGATGTATGCTTCAAACAATGCGCGTGCGTATGTGTTTGAAAAAACACTCAGGAACAAAAGTAAACTTCTGAACCAAACACTTGGCTACTTCATTCAGTCCCATAAACACAGCAATTGTAACCATCATGCTAAGGGTCGACATTACAAGTAGGCTTTAACACTACAGCACTTACCACTCTAGAGCAGCAGACCATGTGCTGCAGGCCAGCCCCTGCCACAGCTGGTTAGGGAAGATAGGAACAATGACATTTTGGAAAGTCCCATTGGTGAGAAGGAACTCACATAAGAGAAAGGCTTCCAAGTGTCAAACAGGTTCCATATAAAGTCACCAAGTGAACGTTATTATAAAGGAGAGCGAATCACAAACCAGCTCATATATAATTGGGACAGTCTTAGAGTATTACTTCTTTTCCTTGGTATCGCTTTTGGAAATTTCAAAGAAAAATTATTTTCTTAGATATTTAAGGCCGTCTTTCAGAGGCAACAACCATCTTGAACGCAAATTCATTAAATTACAACACAATAAAACCCATTTCGAAGAGAGATCCTCAAGAGGCAGTGAGTAAAGCAATTCATCACAATTAAGAGAGTGGGACGTAGGACCGACCCTGCTGCCACGCAGTAATGCGCGCCACGAACCGTGTGCGTTCCAGAAGCAACTTCTCCCAGGAGTGGGAAGGGGGTCGGAGGGATGCCCCGCGGGGCTCGAGCCCGAATGCACGGGAACAAAGGTATTCGAAAGGAGCGACATCACCCGCTATCCAGTCCCAAAGTCAGTGCTGCTGGCTGCGGACGCTTCTGGTACTGACAGGCTCCGGAACTCTCCCCAAACTAGAGGCTGGATGAGGGCGACTTATCACCGCGACGTTCGAAGGCCAGGTAAACAGCGGGGGCGGGGCCGCAGGAAGGGTGCACAGTGATGCGCCCGGAAGGAGGAGCGCGACCCGGGGGCCCCGGGAGGGGCCGGGCAGAGCTCACCACCCGTCAGTAAACAGCTGGAGGGGAGCGCCCAGGGTCCGCAAATACAAGCGGGGATGGGGGGGTGACCAACACCAACTTCTCCAACTCTTCTCTCTCGAAATCGCTCCCTTCAACCCAAGTCCCATCGCTGAGCTCGGGTGACAGCCCCCGGGCCCTCTCGGCCGTCGCCTCCCGCCCCGCCCCGCCCGCCAGGCCGCGGGCCCCCGCGACGCTCCCGCCCCCCGGCCCCCGCGCCAGAGCTCCGGCTGCCCCGCCGGCCAGCGCCCCCACCTGTGCGGTCCAGACCCTGGGCGCTTCGGCGCCGTCCGAGAGAGTTTCCCCGACCGGCCGCCGCGGCCGCTCCCGCTGCGAAGCTGTCGCTCCAACGGGTCCCGAGGTTCTCAGCGCCCACCCCCCGCGCGCGCGCGCACGCACGCACGCCGGGACTCACAAAGCGTTCCAGACCGCGCGCCCCCGAGCGCGCACGTCACGCCGCCGCCGCCGCGGGTCCGCGCTCACGTGACGCGCTCCTGCGCGTCTTCGCGGGCTGGTCGCCGCCGCCCCAGCCTCACTTCTGCCCACTCTGACCTTGTAAATGGGGCGTGGGGCGACGGCAGCCCCGCTGGCACCGGAAAAGCCCCGGCGGGCCGAAAAGGGGCGGCGAGGGCGGAAGGCCCTCGGAGAAGCACGTGAGTCCGCGGCTCCGCGCGGACCCGCAGCCAGGGTCTCCCCCGGCCACGTCGGCAGCCCCCGCGCTTGCGCAATCTCTTTCTTCCCCGTGGAGCCTGGGCGGCTGGAGGAACTAGGAAAGAGGAGTGGGGCAGTGAGTGACAGCTGTGACGGCTGGAGAGAGCCCTGGGCACAGTGCACGTGGGCGAACAAAGGCTGACTCAGCTCTTCTGGAACCCAGCCTTTGCGATTAATGAGTCCGAAGAGGACACTGGCAAAAGTCCACATACACACAGTATGTTAAAAATCTCAGTAGGCTGAGTGTGCTAAAAGTCTGTAGCAATAAGGTAAAAAAAAAAAAAAAAAAAGGCTAAATTCCTGACTCCCAAGGATAAATAGCAACTGGGCTAAGGCCACTTAACGATTATGGAAGGCTGAAAGGGGGAAATCAAAGAACTTTCTTCAAAAGTTCTTTCAACTTAGTAAATACTGTAGATGACAGATTTTATTCTCTTGAATAGACCTGCCTTTAAAAACTACATACTTATACAGACATGCATACCTATATATTCAGTGCTCTGAGCATTTAAGACTAGCTAAGTGACTTGTTTAAGGATGGCAGTGACAATTCCAGATGAATTATTACTCCTCTCAATCAAAATTAATTAGTGACTCAAACTGTTGGATGACTAAAAGCCTGGAAAGGCTTTTAAATTTAAAACCAAGAGACATTTGGTAGTTCCCACAAATCTCAGAAAGGTAACAGTCATCCCAAAGGGAAAAACCAATTAGAGAGGTATAGATTAATTCAATAGTTTTAAATGATTTTGCTATCATACCCCCTAAAAGAAGTCTGAAAAACTGCGACTGTGTACCTTCTCCCTCATTTTTTAGATTGACCCACAATTTTTCATCTGATTTAAATAGCTGCAAAGGATGCAAATTGTTTTATTGTACACTGACATTCTAAAATAAAATTACATAACTCTTATATGCAGCCAGTGGAACCTAAATACCAGGCAATTTGATACCCATCATCAATTTTTAAAACTACTACATTAAGCTTTTCTTTTAGAAAATTCTATATCATTTATTTTCTCCTTGAACTCATATTTTCATATCAGTTCATAAAATTTTATCCCAATATAATATTTCTTTATTCTAGAAAATCTTTTATTAATCACCTACCATACTTCTCTGTATCATAAAATGAGTACATACATTTTAATCTAATTTTTAAATTTTGCAATAGCCATAAAAGTTAAAATGTTTTAAAAATGTAAAATTTCCATATAGTACAATATCTTTATATAAAGACAACCCTAAAATTTACTACAAAGCTACTAAAATTAGTCAAGTACATCAAGGTTGCAGGATAAAAAGATCAACATACAAAAATTGACAGTATTTATGTATACTTAATACTCCAAAGATGAAGTTAAGAATTTCAAAATAAAAGATAATAATAATTTCATTGGCAATATTATCAAGAAGAACAAAATACTTGGGAATAAATTTAACAAAATAAGTGTAGGACTTACACACACAGAACTATAAAACATTTTTGAGAGGATTTAAAGAAGACCTGAATGAAAGGAAGGACGTTTCATGCACTGACTGAAAGACAGTATCGTTCCGATGGCAGTCCTCCTCAAATTAATCTGCAAATGCAATGCATTTTCTACCAGAATCCCAGATCACTATTTTGTACAAATTGGCAAGCTAATTCTAAATTCATATGAAAATGTAAAGGATTCAGAACAGCAAAAATAATTTTGAAAACTAGCGAAGTTGGAGGACTTATACTTCCTCATTTCAAAATGTACTACAAAGCTGCAATAATCAATTTAGTGTATTACTGGCATAAGGACAGACATAGGCAGGATAGATTTGATAAATGGAATAGAATTAAGAGCCCAGAAATAAGCCCTTGCATTTACAGTCAATTAACTTTCAACAAAAGCACCAAGAAAATGCAATGGGAAAGAAATAATCTTTTCAAGAAATGGGACAATTGGAAATCCATTTAAAAAATTGAATTTGGCCCTTACCTTGCATCATATTCAAACTTATCACAAAATTGATCACAGACCTAAAGTTAGAACTATATAACTCTTAGAAGAAAACATAAGAGTAAATCTTCACAAACTTGGGTTAAGCAATGCTTTCTTAGATGTAACCCCCCCCCCAAATACAAGCAATAAAAGAAAAAATGGCAAATAGTACTTAAATCAAAATTAAAATCTTTTGCTCTTCCAAAGACAACATCAAGAGATTGGAAATACAACCCATAGACTTTAAGAATATTTGTAAATCAGTATACCCAACATATATTTAGACTACAAAAGAACTTACAACTCAATAATTGACAAGATAAGTAATACAGTTTAAAAATAGGCAAAGAATTTGAATTGACCTTTCTCCAAAGATATACAAATAGCCAGAAAATGCATGAAAAGATGCTCAATGTCCTTAGTCTTTATGGAAATGTAAATTTAAAAAAAATGAGACTTCCCACTAGAATGGATATAATAAAAAAGATAGATATTAACAAGTGTTAGCAAGGATGTAGAGAAATGCAACCCTCATGCAATACTGGTAGCTGTAACATGATGCAGCCATTTTTTAAATAAACGATTTGACTTTTTCTTAAAAAGTTATACATAGACATAACATATGACCTAGTAAATTCCACTTGTAGGTGGAATTGTGCAGATAGTATGTGTTTTCAGTCCTCTTGGTTCAAAAAAATCGAGTTATGCTGCTGTTAAGAAAGCCCTTCCACTTCAATTTATTAATTTGGTTTACATAGATAGAGTTCCTTAGCTTTCACATCTCTAAATATGAAAATTGACACAGAATTGATGCCAAATCCTGTTTTGTTCTGGAAAGAGAATACATGTAATACAAATTATAATACAAATATTAATACTTGTGCACACATACCAAATGGACAAGTATGGCAGAAATGTTCCTAGCAACATTGTTTAAAATAGCCAAAAAGTGAAAACCACCCAAATATTGATGAACCACATCAATTGAAAATGTGGTATATCCATGCAATGGAATATTGGTCAGCTCCCAAAATAAATGAAATACTAATATATGCTATAATATAAACGAACCTCAAAAAATATTATGCTCAGTGAAAGAAGCCAGACGTGCACATAGATTGTGTGATGCCATCTTTATGAATATTTTTTAAAGGCAGTCTATAGAAAGCAGATGAGTGCTTGCTCAGGGCTGGGTTGGTCATGGGAATTGCCTGTACATGGACACAAGTTGTCTTTTAAGGGTGATGGAAATGTTCTAAAATTAGATTGTGATCGTGGTTGTACAACTCTTGTCAGTACAATAAAACCCATTGAATTGCACATTTAAATGAGTGAATTTTGATGGTGTATATATACATATATGTATATAAATTATATTTAAAGCAGTTTAAAAATACTTCCTGGATTGTGAGTTCCATGTTAACCTTGTCACAGTGCCACTAATAAAAAAAAGTGACTTTATCAATAACATTATCTTGAAAAGACAAATGTGCTCAGGAGAAAAATCAACTTGTTAGTGGACTTCAGGAATGATAGTGGACTTCAGGAATGATACATGCTTGTTAAAGTACTTAGGCATGTAGCATCCATTATAACCACATGTCCGGGGTGACGATGCTCAAGACTTTTGAGTAGAAGCCTGAATTTCAGTTAGATGAATGTGCTAAAAGTTTTATCAAAAATTATTCTAGATTCAATCTCACCTGGGTTGTCCAGTTTATTTTATCCACACGCTAAAAATATATGGTGGGGGGGTTCCCTGGTGGTGTTGTGGCTGGGCTTTGGCGCTCTCACTGCCACGGCCTGGGTTCGATCCCCACTCAGGGAACCAAACAAAAAAATAAACAAATAAGATAAAAATATATTGTGTTTTATCTCTGTCTATTACATAATATTATCAAAGAGGATTAGAAAACCCAGAGAATGCATCACATAATTATGAATATCATTAAAATGAAAAATGTCCAAATCACTTTAGACATGAATTGAGTTAGTTTGTGCGTCCATCTCAGGAACAGATCTAGGGTATCACTGGTGATACAGTCTATTGCTCCAAGCTCCTCTTGAAAGCGATAGGATAACTGGGCATGAAATAAGAACCTTATGTTGAGGACTAATGTGATAATTATGTTCTAAAAGTTCTACATGAGGCTAGGTCTTCAATCTATGATCTCATTACAGTTTTCTTTTAACTATACATGTATGAAAAGCATGCATTTGACAAAAGATCAATAATTGTGATGTTCTTAGAACAGTATAATTTTCCTCTTGTAGTCTACATGATTTTAAAGTTGAATAACAAATAGATAAAAGTAACTCCTTACTCATTGGTAACATACATAGACTTTGTAAATTCCATATTTCCGAAGTCTATGTTGTTTGTTCTTTAGCAAATATACATAACCTTAAAGAAAACAATCTATTTCTTGAAGCATGGAATACAGCTCCTTTAACATTTCTTACTAACCCAAGTTGGGTTTGTTCTGGCCAAATCAATACATGTTATATTATGTTACAAAGAGGCTAAGACTTGCTCAGTAAAATACCTTATTTCCTCTATGCTGACAAAGTGGTGGAGTGGAGTGTAACACAGAACTCCAAATTTCTTCTTACAGCAAATGCATTGCTTTAGGAAGCCTCGTTAAACCACTTAGGGTCAAGGTGGGTCCCCGAGGACACAAGCAAACAGCACGAGTCAATGAAGGAATACTGACAACATTGTGGAATACTGCTACTACTTTAGAAATGAGCAGCAGTGGAAACTGGAGAGGAGAAGCCAAGCAACAAGGCAGATTGACAAAGGACTCAGAAGAAAAAATTGCCTCCTTTTGCATTGGAG
Source organism: Lyroderma lyra (assembly GCA_004026885.1). Classification (NCBI taxonomy): domain Eukaryota; kingdom Metazoa; phylum Chordata; class Mammalia; order Chiroptera; family Megadermatidae; genus Lyroderma; species Lyroderma lyra. The sequence continues at coordinate 128,733 of PVJL010002827.1, read as the reverse complement.
GTCTTTTTTTGCTATTGCGATGTAAGAAGCCTAGTGCTGCTTGCCCACAGGCAACATTTCGAGGAGCAAGGATCTAAATCACTTCAAACGGTCCTGAGGATCTATGAGAATAGGATAAATCTAAAGATCAGCAATGAGTTTTATTTTTCCTGAGAGCAACAACTAAAAAGAAATCCAGTGGAATTTATTTTTCCTTTCTCCATTTTGCTATGGAAGTACTGTATTTTTCCATGTATAAGACGATACTTCGGTCTAAAATTACAACCAGAAACTGGGGGTCATCTTATATGTGAGAGTAACTGGTTGATACTGGTTTCTTAATGTTGAATTGGAAAAGTAAGGGGAGTCTTATACATGGGGGCGTCTTATACACAGAAAAACACAGTATCTGAATGAAATGGGATTCCTTTCCCGTGCATCTGAGAATCAGTCACGTCTTGGGTTGAGTAGTCAGTCCTCTCTCAGGACCTCAGGGCCACAGCGTGATGCTGAGCTGGCTCTGCCAGTTCGCCTCCTTCTCAGAACTTTCCCATTTACTCTTTGCCTCTGCTTGATTTTTTTTTCCTATAAAGATTTAGGGATTTTATTGTCTGGAGATAGATCGTAGCTGGAATGTTGCAGCTGTTTTAGCTTGTGCGGCTGGTTGCATTCTTTTGAACACAGCCTGAAATTAGATCATTGTTCATGAGAACCATAAAATAGTATCAGCCCACCCTATCTTACTCTCATTTATCTGGCAACTTAGGGTCAGCCCTTTCTACATGGGCAAGTGCAAGATGACCCACCATGATTCTGCCACAGCCTAGTTAGTTGTTTTGTGTTTGTTTTTCACCATTTTTATTTTGAAATAAAAGACTCAGAAAAAGATAAACATCTGAGTGCGTACCTATTAGGTGCAAGTACTGACTCCACTTACTGTACTCAATCTCCAGTTGGACTTTCTGAGCATGACTGAGTTCTGAAAACATGTTAGTTATAAAGGCTGAACACTTACACGCATTCTCTTCCCTAAACTAGTGCAGTTTGAGCTCCTCTTAGAACTGGGGATCTGAGAGCAAACTGGGACACAGGGAAGTGTTTCTTCAGCCTTGGCAGCTAAGCCAGCAGAGACGGTGAGCCATGCTTCCCAGGTGACATGGTCCCGCTCACCAGTAAGATGACAGGGTCACTGGGTACAGGGCTCTAGTTCAATTACATACATCCTAAAGAATGTTTGGTCCAAATATTAACATAATTGTTGTTAAGCTTTTAAAAATAATACATTCTCTGAATAAGAATGAATTCTCATCCGCCTGTGCAAAATGATGGTGCGTGATTTACTTGTGCATTTCCTATTCCTGTTGCAACACAGCTCAGATTTAAATGTTACAAACAAGAAAAGGATTCAATACACATATATGACTACTCATAAACCCGGGATGCTAGTAACATGATCACAAGGCTTATTATTGCTTTTCTTTCAAGGAAATGCTCAAAGTATTTTATACTCATCGACCATTCTTTCTTTGGTTCCTCCCTTCCTTCTCCCTCCTGTTTGACCAGCATGTGTCGGGCATTCCATTAGCTGGAGTGGATGCAGGAATAAACCACACTGGCCTGTTCTCACTGCGTTTACACAAGCGCCCAAATCACCAAAACCACTGGGGGAAGCTTTCAAGGAAAAGAGGCCATCAAAAAAGGAACCGAGAGGATTTCGGGGTTCAGACTGTGCTTGTCATTCAGTGAAGGAGAATGTTACTTCCCTGCAGTCTCCAAGATTCTCAGGCGTTTCTGTTCCTCCTCACGGTACGAAAATTTTCCATAGGAAATTATTTCTAAATGTCATTTCGTATGCCTTTCGGAATAGAAGTGCGAGCCAAAGTGTTAGACCTTGAAACAGCTTGCCAGTTTAATCAGTTGAGTACTATGCATCAAATGCAGCATTTAGAGACTATAGTACAGGTTTCTTCTACATTTTCTAATCGGTTATTACTGAAGCTAAAATTTTAAATTCTTATATGTTACACTAAGTTTTTTGTGCACAAATATAATGATTACAAATAAATCTTTTTCTTTAAATACTTGTATTTTTTCTAAATTAAATCGGCTGTTGATTTGCTTCCAAGGTCATTCGCCTCCCATCGTTTTTTTCTCCCAAGTGCCAACATCTCCACTTCACTCGGTTAAGACTTTAAAGCAGCCAGAGAGGCGCCGGCAACATAAAAAAAAGACCTTAAATTCATAAAAATTACTTAAAAGCTACCACAGAGGCGACAGTAGGAAAAAGTAATCCAATTATGAGGAGTACTGCAGCGGAGCGATCGTTTGCACCCCCCGGTTAGGAAGTACCGAGCTACCGCAGTGCTGGCAGACATCTTAGCTAGCGATGGCATCTTAGGGCGTCGTTTGTGTGATCTCACCACGGCTGTGCTTGTTACCTCCGCATTTGGAGTCACAGCACACCCCAGTTGTAAGACCACCGGGCCTCTGCTTTGGAGAGCTTCCCAACCCAGCGAAGTCGTGCCCCTGGCCGACGTGGACAGACGTAAGGATCCCCTCGGCCACGCTTCAGGGTGACCCTAACGTGACTGTCACCATCTTTACTCCTGAAAGGAAAGTGGAAAGCAAAGCACTGAACTCGCAGGAACCCTCCCTCTCCCCTGACAAACGGGACACTATGTCCCCATGGCTTCCGATTTCCCTCCTTCCTCTCCCTCCTCCGCTCGGGAATTCAGCCAGTGTTCACGGACCCCTTCCTGTGTGCAAGGCCACGAACTCCGGGGCGGGGAGGCCGGGACATGGGGCCGGGTCTCATCGGAGGTCTGGCAGAAGGTGACCTGCCCCTAAAATCCAGGTCCCCCTTCCATGCCTCTCGAAAGCAGGAATCCAGTGCAGAGGCAAAGCAGCACCGATTCGTACTGAGCCTGAAGCTTATTCCCGCACGCACTCAGAGCCCCGCTCGCCCGGCAGGGTGCTTGCGGTTTCCTTCCAGAACGGAAGCACGCCCCACCCCCGCGGGGAAGTGGGGGCGTGGGGGCGGGGAGCACGAGTTGGGGGCGGGCGTGGGGGCGGGGAGCACGCCCCCGCGGGGAAGTGGGGGGCGGGCGTGGGGGCGGGGAGCATGCCCCCCCCGCGGGGAAGTGGGGGGCGGGCGTGGGGGCGGGGAGCACGCCCCCGCGGGGAAGTGGGGGGCGGGCGTGGGGGCGGGGAGCACGCCCCCCCGCGGGGAAGTGGGGTCGGGCGTGGGGGCGGGGAGCACGCCTCCCGCGGGGAAGTCGGGGTCGGGGAGAGGCGGGAGGGAGCCCCGCGGGCACGTGCCCTACCGGAGCCGGCAGCAGGGCGCAGGACAGGGACATGCGCCATGTCATTTCGGAAAACGTGGGCAAATCGTTTCTGTTCCCTCCACTGCAAGAATGTGGACACACTTGGAACTTGGGCCTGTGATCCCTCTTCCTCAGAGCTGCCCAGTCGGCCAGTCTACCCGTCGGGTTCCACGTTCCTGCGGGTCCTTCCGAACACACAAGCGCACTTTTAACTCCGTACGATTTTGGACACTCACACGTGACCGTTGAGAAAAAGAACATGTAAGAACCATGTGTCCATTTTCCTGTTGGCCTTTCTCTAAACGTTTGAAATTACCGTGCCGGTTATTGGCCCACGTTTGTGCTTATTTCCTCCCCTAACATCCTGTCTTCCCCAGCAGCTTAATACACTTACGGAGCCATCGAAGCACACAACATAACAATTGATAAAAAATATTCAATGAAACGTATTGTACATACTATAACCATTTAAAACTAAGCATGCACAGAATTAAAAACTTTAAAAACCGTAAAGATGACACATATGTCTATTAAGGTGAAGGGAAGGGGGGTTAGAGTTTCCTCCAAGATGACTTAAACTGTAAATGACTTTTGTCTTTTCGGGGAAAGATGGTCATCCCCAGGGCGTATTGATTCTGCTGACCGCGAGCCTTGAAAACTGACGTTCAAGCTGGCGAAACTGAATTCCCACTAACTTAGAGGGTGGAGACAATTGACACTTGTCCTATTTGCGCCCAAACAGTACTTCACAGGGGCACACCCGCACAAAACCGACGCAAGCCCTCTCCGGCCCTGCAGGGGGCACTGTGGGCGCGTTGAATCCAAGTCTGACCGTGTCAGCCCCCGCCCAGTGGAAGAGGAGCACAATTTGACTTCGGTATTCAGACATCCTGCACCCTCCATTCATGTCCCTAACTGTCCCTCTGCCTGTGGTGAGGCATTGTGTACCGTGCTCTCCTCTCTCCCTACACCTTGGATCTCCTTCCGCCCTGCTCAGCTGTCCACATTGAGGGCTGACAGCACAGACGCCTGTGTGACACACTTCTCTGCCCTATGACTGTCCCCAGATCCCAGCACATGTTAAGTCAGGCTGGAGAGGCACTGCTTGAAATCGCGTTCTTTTCAATAGATTCAGACTTTAATGGGAAAATTGTACTTAAACTTTAGGAGGAAGTTTTATGTTTACCATATTCTACATCTATATCAAATGCTAATCAAAAATCTCAACTCACTGATGATGCAGAGAACATTACATGACATATATTGGTTGGCGATAACTACCTCCAATAGCAACTATTGGATCCAAATGCACTGCTTTCTCGCCTGCAGCCTCAAAACACAATCACTTGTTATTAAACACATCAAACCACAATGTGATTCATTGCTGCTAATGAAGAGCAGGTTGTCATGTGCTCAGTGGGAGAAGGCACTGCCTTCAGAGGAAAATCTTGATAATAAAAGTTTTCTTGGCTGGATAGAGTGTCCTATACACCCTAATATCACAAATATTTGTTTAGAGTGACAATGCAGGAGTGAATGAGCTTAGTGCCATTTGGACATGTCCTCAGCTCCTGCAAAAATATACAGGGCAGCAACCCCTTTCCTGTTCATCATTTATGCACCCCTGCATGCATGCACTCCACAACTATCACTGCGTGTCTACCACGCGACGAGCTGAAGAGACTGGGGTTCCAGTGGCAAACATAAGGAGTTTGAGGTTCTCTTTTTTTCCTTTCTCTTCTAAGAGTTTATATTTGTTTTTCATTTAAAAATATTCTTGACCCCAGGACCTCCTAAATCTCAAATTTTCTGGAAGTTGTTTGAGGGTAGCCGAAGAGGCTGGACGCAGTGGAAACCCTCCCCTAGCCTCGATCCAAATGGTCCTGTTTCTCTTCCTTACACCGTTTCTCTGACTCCTGACATAGTTTCCAACACCCACCTTGAACAGTGTCCATAAGTGAAGTCTTGTGGGGAGAAAAGACCACACACCTTCTTTAAACTGCAATACAACTTGTCCGCCCTCAAATAAAACTTGACTTCTGTCTTCTTTCTGAAACTCTATCAGGAAACTCAAGTAATCGCTGCAATTCTGAAATTTGAATATGTATAATCTTTTAACTGAGGCTTATGTAGATCATAAAGCATTAGGGAAATTAGCTTTACAATCTTCCTTGCAGAAAAAAATCCAATGTTTTTTGGTCTCAGTCATATGAATTGGAAATGGATTTTGGCAAAAGGTAAGTTTATGATTATCATGTTAGGATTTATTGAAGGTAAAAATGGGACCATTAGTTAGAAACGACAGCATAGACTACGTTCTAGCTATTTGTACCTTCAGTGAACCTGTAAATAAAACAAGACAACCCCTGCGGGAAATATGATGTTAGAGTAGCAGGGTGATTTTAGGATCTACTGAGTCCATCCCACTTGAACGTTTTTTAAAAAGTAATTTTAAAAAAATAATGCAGAAATGCCAATTAATCAAGGAATAATTAAAACTTTGTTCAACCCCCAAAACATTGCCTATTTGGACAACGTTTGAACAAGTAGACATGTCCCTTCGTAACTATGAATTTGGAAAGAAAATTTCTAAACCACATAATTTGCAAAGACTTCTTGCTTCCTCTTTAGGAAGAGGCTGGGACTTGATATAAGGTACACCAGATGTGAAATTATTGAAACTTTTTAGCAAGCCAATACCACAAATTCTATGAATGCTGAAGAGCAAGACATCTCAGTCCAACCCTGGGAGAGCTGAGAACACTGAACACAAGCACTTCCCGGGGATATTACTTACTTTGTCGCTGCTCTAACAAATTATTACAAACTTAGCAGCTTCAAATAGCACACATTCTCTCACAGTTCTGGAGCTCAAAAGCCCAAAATGAACTGTACAGGGCTAACATCAAGGTGTCCACAGGCTGGTTCCTCCGGGATCCTCCAGGAGACAAGACATTCCTTGTCATTGCAGCTTTTAGGGGTCCCAGCATTCCCCGGCTCACAACCATTTCCTCCTGTCCCTCCGGTCTTTTACTTCCCTCATTAGATCTCCGACTGCTCTCCCTGATAAGGAGTCCGGGGCTTCCATCGAGCCCACCTAGGAAATCCAGGATAATACCTCCGTCTCACCATCGTAGCCCTAATCACATTTATGAAGTTCCCTTTTTCCATGGAAGGTAACATGCACAGGTTTCCAGGATTAGTGTGTGGCCATTTGGGGGGCACCATTATTCAACACAGTTATTTAACTTCTGCAAACTTCTCAAATGGAGAAAGAAAATGAGATAAGAAAGATATTTTGTAAACTCGAGAAGGATGATACCCACGTTAATAGTCAACGCCATCGTTAGTTCTGCGGACCTATGAAGATATCACAGCAATCAGAAAAGTCAGCATCATTGATTGTTTTAGCTTTATTAAGGTATAATTGACAATTAAATTGTATGCATTTAAACTGTACAAAGCAATTATTTGTTATACATATACTTTGTAAAATGATTACCACATCAGGTTAATTAACACATCTATTGCTTCACATAGCTACCGTGTGTGTGTGTGTGTGTGTGTGTGTGTGAATGTTTAAAGTCTACTCTCTTAACAAAGTTCAAGTACACAACACAGTATCATTAACTATAGTCACTAAGCTGTACATTAGCTTCCCAGAGCTTGTTCATCTTATAGCTGAAGACTTGTACCTTTGAGTAGCATCTCCCCATCCCTCCCACGCCAGCTCCTGGAAGCCACCATTCTGCTCTGTTTCTATGAGTTCAATTTTTTAGATTCCACATATAAGTGAGATCGTACAGCATTTGTCTGTCTGGCATATTTCACCTCAGTGTCACATCCTCTGGATTCATTCACAGTGTTGCAAATGGCCAGTATTGCTTCTACAGTGATTTCCTTCTCAGCTGGAGATTTCTCTCAAAACTCATACCAGCTATTAATTGAGGAAGCGGCAAGGGGTCTGTGCCTGATGTTAAAAAGAGAGGTGGCTTCTCACGCCCACAGTGCCCGGATGAATGCAGAGAGAGTGGGACTCCGTGACCACTTGCATTCATGTTATCCACTGCTTTGCTACAACCAAGCCCTGCCCCATGGACGGGGCAGGGTGTCCGAGGTGAGCAAGGAATCTCTGAGATTATTATTAACGGTGGTAGGAGCAGGAAAAATGTCTTGTGCCATCTACTTAAAGCACAAGATGTTCAGATAGCCCAGAACAATCTTTGTTCTCACCATTGCACTATGCCAACAGTTCTAAAATCAGCAGTCCATCCAGTTTGGAAATATGTGGGTGGATGGAGCAGAATGGAATGAAGGGGCAGGTAGGTAAGGGAGTGAGTGTGGGAAACGATACGTGGGTTGGAGAAGGAATTCGAGGACAGTGAGGTACAGATCAGCTATGCAGCTGGTGTTTGCTAATTAATAGCTGTGAAATTTAAAAAAAAGAAAAGAAAAATGTGATAGCAAGTTAGTAATTATTTCAGGATGAAAGACTAATATAATAATTATTTGTTTTAAGCATTCACAGAATATCACACCCATTAACAACTTTAAAGTGACAAGATTCAGGTATAATCTGAAGTTGATCATTAATTGGTACCGTATACATCTTATAATATAACTAAAAAGAAACCTGGATTTAGCTATAGAAATGAAATTACACACAAAGGTTGCAACTTCTTTTGGGAGGTTGACTGATGGTATTTGAAATGCTTCCAATTATTTTAAAAATTTGCTCTTGGTTATGACAAACTTGAGGACATTTAAAAGTAAACATCAAAAAATTTGAAAGTATGAGTCAATAGCAAACCTAAAACTTCATAAAGGTTTTGTTAAAATCTGTGGAACGCTAATGTACAGCATTCCAGACCATGGCCTGTGAATATAAGTTATTAAGAGGAACCTGGTCCTCCTTGATCATAAAGCCCTGATAGTCAAAGCCCATAGATTCAAAATAGGTATCAATAAACATCTCCCACTGAGCTGTAAAATCTCAACATTAGTTTGTTGAGTGAAAGGCAACCAGCTATTGAACCAAGCCAAGTTTGAGCACAGCACTCCAGGAATAGAAATTCAGAGAAGTCATGGTGCTTTTCTCTATGGTGCACAGTTGGATATAGATTGGAGCATCTCACGGGGGTTGGGTGTTTCTTAGACCATTTCGATAATCATAGCTATTATTGCAATAGAATTATTTCCAAGGGGAAACATCCTGGCAGTCGAGCATTCTCTTAAATAAATCCATAGCCCTATGCTTTGTTAGGCTCAGCAAAATACTACCAGTTGGTTTGAAGTTGACGAAATTCTGGGGGAATTGATTTCAAACCAATAAGGAGACTAATGAAGCTGAAATTAAGTTATTAATTTACAATGGGTGAGATAATTGACAGACTAGCCATCTTGTTTCCTTGTTCCTTAGTAGGTAGCTAACCTTTTTATTAAATCCAAAAATAAGCACATTTGTCAAATCATTGTTCAAAATAAAAGTGAAAGATACATCAGGTTCATGTCTAAGCAGCATTTTATCCCAAATGAATGCATTGTTTTCAGCTGACCTTTTTGTTCATTGGCTTTGGAATTTCAAGAAAACCATGTAAGACATATAATATCAAAACAGCTCCACGTGCCATTTTAATTTTCTTTCCAATGCAAATTTAGATAATACACTGCTGTTTGCATTATAACTTGGTATGTTTCCCAGAATGCTCTTCTTTGCCTTATCAAATAACCAAAAAATAAAAATAAAACTCTCCAATGCCTCTGAATATTTTAATGTTCCCAGAGCTTCTATGATATCTTCTTTGTGTAAGTAAATCTGAAAAGCTGTGCAGATAAATGTTCGAAAATGAGTTTTATATCATTTCTGAAATCTGATAAAGGGAACGACCTCTAAAGAGATCAATCTCATTGCGTTGGCAGTTTTATTAAACTTTCATCACCGTTTCAGTATTTTCGTTGAGGAATGCATGTTCCCATAAGGTAAAGATTCAGTCACTTTGAGCTTGAAAGATAAATGAGTAATTTTCATAAAGGTCTTGTAATCCTTAGACACCAGCTGAGTAATTGCACAGAATTAAATAGTTCTGTCAACACTGAATCTGTCAATGAGACCAAGAGTCATAGGACATGACATATTTCAGTTGATTGTACCAGCAGAATGTTATAAGAAAAGGGATTCAGAATAGTTGGGAAGACAACTATTCGTATCTAATTAAGCAAATCAACTATTATTTAATTACTCAAATATTACTAAGTTTATTTAAATCAACTGTCACATTAATTGTTCCTTCATTTCGTCTCCTTCCCTTTGCCTTGGAATTATTGAGAATCAAATGACTTTTTCTGAGCCTTGCAAGTGCGGATTGCAGCTGGACGACATGTGAACTTGAGGCAGCTCATGCTTGGACAATCGCAGGGACTGATCACTGTGCAAGAGCATTCCTGAGCACCTGATGACATTAGGGACATTAAAACTGCAGGCCTTCATGATAGGGAGTCATAGTAACCACAATGTAAATGAGATGATAATGACATTACCATTAGCTGAAGGTCAGGTGCAGGTCCAGGGGACCAGCCTGGCTGGAAGAATCTGGTTCTTGTTTGTCTCCTGCTGCAGATACTGGATACATTGACATCGTTACTGGTGTAACCAGTGAGGCCCTCACAGGGTACCCCGGAGGGGTGGATACTTTCCTGAACTACACGTCCTGCCTCTTCTTTACTCATGCAGTGTTCTCTTCCTAAAATATTTCCAAACACTGCCTATCAAAACCAGATCCAAATTTCAAGGCTAAACACCAAAACACCAGCTTCAAGAAACCTTTCCTAATATCCTTAAGTAACAGAAAACGTACCTGGATTTTAACCAGAACTTTCTCTGGACTCCTTAGATAACACCTCCCTTTGGCTAATCGTTTGGTTGTTTTCCTCCTCTGTAAGACTGAACTTTGAGTAAGACTCTAATTCATTTATGTAATCCCTAAATCTGTCGCAACGATTAAAGATGGCTTGTTCTCAGATACAGAACACAATGCACTTCAGATGGACACTGGTTTTGATTGACTGTTGACTAAACAAAAGCTTCATTAATGATAATTCTGGTAATAGGGAGACAGCCCCCAAGCTGCCTCATTTAGTCAGAAACGGTATTAAATGCTCAGAAAAGAACACAAATACCTGCAGACAACTTCCTAACTCATTTTTGCTTTAAGAAAAGGTTAGTTTTATGTGTTTGAGATTTCTTCTATCCAGATAGAATGTTCACAAGTGAGGACTGTATAAATTCTATAGGCTAGATAGTTCTGATAGTAATCAAAAAGGCATAGCCAGTCTGCAACAAGGTTTGAAACATTTTTTTTTCTTTAGCATGAAAAACTTTTCAGAAATCTAAGTTTAGAATGGAAACTAATGTCATTGGTTGTGACCACTGTTGATGTGAATTTATAGATGAGCATTAAAAGCATTGAGGCAAGCAGAATGAATTTTACACATATTCTGTGGTTCACTGGCAGTAGAATTTAATTAACAAAAAAATTACTAGGCAGAGCACATCAATAAATGGCTGCTGTAGTGAACTGGACAGGAGCCTGTTCTCAGATATGGGATTCACCCAGACCATCAAAGACTCAGGCAGGTGACATGGGAATCCCATCCCATTTTTGATTAGAGATTGAGATAGAGATAAATGTAAAACACAGGAAATCTATTTTGTGGGATCAACTGTGTCATAGAACTGATGGTAGGATCATTGATTTGCACAGAACAACTGGTAGATACAGGACTATTAATTTAAAACATACCAATAAATGACAGTGAACTTTAAGGATGCAATGAACTTATGTCAACATATGAGTCCATTTTAGACTGATGAAAGACTGTAAAATCCAAGTTCTTGACTTCCTGTGATAATAGATGTTCATGAAACTCCAGTGACTCAAAACACTTCAAACGGTTTAAACCATAATGACGCCATCACCCCACTGACACTTATTTTTCTCCTGGGGCGGAATTTTGAGGTGGTTCTCCCAGAGGTCTTAACTCCGCCGTCACAGGGATCTGATGTTAAGTCACCTCCAGCTAAGCACATCACTAGGGTGTGACTTGTGGTAACTAAAGTCACCAGCACCTTCTGCCTCTCACTCAGGCTGGCTGACCCTACTATGAGACAGTTGCTGTGGAGCCTGTCCCTGAGCCAGGACACATAGTCCTGAGGGGGGGTCTTTGAAAATCACAATTTATTCTTCTCCTTGGAAGGTAGAAACACAGCTGAACATTCTTATTCTCTGGGCCCCGTTTCTAGGACACACTATGTATGCCCTATACCATCTGCCCTGTTGATTTTTTTTTTTTTACTCTAATCATCTTGTTTTTTGGTCAAATCTAGGTACTGTTTCCAAATGACCACAGCAACATGTCATTCGAAGCTTCAACTGCCCCGTTTGTACACATGTCCCCCACCCCACCCCACCCTGTGAAATCAACCCTGATTACGCTGCCCCCTAACCGTCTGTATAATCTCCTTGTAGCCTGGCACTGAAAGCTCCTTGAAGGCAGGGATCGTTGTTAATTTTGGTCCCATACTCAGCTACTGTCTGGTAGAAGATGGATATTCAGAAAATATTTGTAAAATGAGTGAATAAACAGTAAACTTTGGGGCCCTTCGTGTCTGTATTCAAACTATTTTTGCTCAGAGAAAGTGACTTTACCAATCTTAATGAAAACTTCCGTCCCCTGTATGTACTAAGGGCCCCGCTTGCCCCCCGAGGGCGGGCGCCTCCTAAGGCAGTACATGTTTGGCTGCTTCTCAAACTGGACTAATGTGATCCTTTGGCCATGTTCCCTGGAGCGAAAATGTCATAAACGGTCCATCACTCCCAGTACCTGTCCCTTATCTTACCACATAGCTATGTTCTGAAACTAAATGTATACCAGAGGAAAGAATCAGCATACCTGTGGACAGACAAAACAGACCTGTCCTTAAAAATATACTGGCTCTTCTTTTCATCTCTTTTTTAGCCCTGTACTGAAAATCAATTTGATTTCATATAAATTGTTGAAAACTGAAATGTCTGAGCAGGAGGTTAATTACTAGCTACAATGAGCAAATGTAATAGAATTAATAACAGCTCTTGAAATGCCAAGTAATTACTGGCAAATAGAAAAGATTGTCTTGGCATTGTATTTTGGAGGGAGGCAGGATCAGTTTTTAATAGGATTATTGGATTTTAAAACTCCCTACTAAAAAATTCAGCCGTCATCCTTATTATGGAAATTAATCCTAACTCAAAACTAGCTGAGCACTGACTATCAAGCAGGAAGAAATGACCAAGTTATTTTTTTTAGGCTAAGGAAGTGATGTATTCATAAACATGTTACATAAAACATTTTAGACATTAAAGATATAATTAAATATATTGTTCACTTTTCAATATACTCTATTACCAAATACATAGTTTATATAAAACTTGCAGATATTTAAAATCTATCTAACTTGGAGTTCTAATCCTGATTTTGTTATAATAGCAAAATTATAATTATGCATCTCCCTAAAACTGCATAATTTATGAGAACTGTTCTATTCTGTGCTCTATTTTTCTTAATTAGAAATCCAAGCTTTTCGTTTACATTTTTTATAAAAATTGTGTACCTACTTATCAGTTAAGTTTATTTTTGTGCCATAAATCATTACTCGTTCAAATATTTAATGAAGATTTTTTAAACTCAAGAAAGCTATAAGTACTGCACAAGTTATACAAATATATGAATTTACATGTACACACATATAAAACTATATGTAAACATCAGTTTATCTGAATTACTCTCCAATTTAAGAACTAACCAGAGGACTACAACGATTTAATACTGAATTCTAAGGCAGCACAATAAAATAAAAGACATGTCATTTCCCTTTGCCAAGTTCAACAAAGTGATGGGGAGAGAAGGAAGTTGGTGACGTAATGATAATTTTGTATGTATTGAGACCCAGTTAGTCTGCAGCTATTCACATGAGAGCCGTTAGGAGAAAGTGGGCATGAAATAAGCTGCAGGTCCCCCACCTGGTTAAGAGTTATTTTCGTTTTTGAAGGCATTTTTCAGACTAAAGACAGCTAAGAGACAGTGCCCCTGTCTTCTGGGCTTGCCCAGATTTGATGTCGGGAACACCCAGAGCCCCAGGCTACCGTTCAATCCTTTGGTCTTCAATCTCAAAACAGAGGATCAAAGTGACGGGCTCCCGGAATAAACATCGCACTGGCTCCTTTGTTTTGGAAGCAAAACAGAGTGCGAGGTTTTCTGACATTCTTGTCCAGGAAACCAGTTCCCAAGGGACGTACAGAGAGGGCCAGGGAAACCTTGTCTCTGCCAAAGCAACCCGGACTCTCGGCGAGACTCCTGAGTCCCTCATGAAGCGCACCGCCGAGGCACTCAGTGTCTCCAGAAGCCAACAGTGTCACCAGGTGAGGGAGGGCTTCCAAAAGCGGCGTGCAGCGAGGGGGACAGAAAGGCTTTTCCTCCGGCAGAGGCAGGCACCTCGCGGAGCGGGGCACTTGGTCCCGGCCTGGCCTGCCTGGGACTCTCTGTTGCCCCAGTGGAGATGTGACCAGAGCTCCCATGGAGCCTTCATATTCAAAGGCACAGGAATCCCGGGGCGCAAGGGCATTGCTGCCTGCCAGCGCGTGAATGTCGGGAGCAAACGCATAGGAATTAGGGTCCTACTAAACAAGACCCTCCTCGTCTGCATGATTTCCAAGATGCTTCTCGGCTTCCTACCAACTCTGACTCCATCAGACCCTCTCCTCCGCACGTTCTGCAGACTATTTCCATTTCTCCATTAAAAAAGTGCACGCTCAGCAGGCTGGGTGAGCACATTAATGAAGAACGCTTACGCGATTTTTTTTTGGAGGGGAGAGAGAACACTAACAACCACTTCCATTCAAAATAAGGAAGGAGGTCATAACTAACCATTTCTGAAAGTGGCCATGTGAGTAGCCTTTGGGGTCGGCTTTGGAGATGGGTGTTTAACCTAATTCCTAAAAACAAAAGCAGTCACGTTAGGTACACAGTGCGTGTATACACACACATTTTAAATATAATAAAGATTCTTTTACCTGGCTGGCCAGCTGCCAGGCATCTCGGCGGGTGCCAGGGTTCCCTGGTTTCAAGCACCCTCTCGCTCCTCCCTTGCTGCGTGGCCAGGGCCCCTTCCCCACCTCTCTAAGGGCATATAAGGCCCCTGCTTCTTCCCTACGTGTCCATGGACCCCCGCCCCCACCCCTCCCACCCAGAGATTTCCTCCCCCCCAATTCCAAGCCCCACCAATGTCCCCCCAAAAAAACGTCCCAGGCTCCTTCGCTCGCTGCCACCCGAGTTCCTTCCTCTTCCTGGGCCATTATCTCGGCGTTCCTGGACCCGCTTTCGGCCCTGGCTGCCGCAACCCAGCGGGGAAGACTTCCTGTGGGGACTGCAGGCACCACGTGCCACCCCAAAACCCCGATGCTGCTCTCCCGCCCTGCCGGGCCACGTGTACAAGAATCCCGGCAGGCGAGGCGCAGCCTCCGGTGCGCAAGGACCCCGAAGGGCCGAAGGCATGTTGCCACGGTGGAGTAGGAGGCCCTGGCGCACACCGGGGGCCCACCCGCTGCCTCCTGACGCGGCGCTAGGAGGAAGCGTAGGTGCGTGGGCCGGGGGCCGGGGGCCGGGAGCGAGCCGGGGCGCCCTCGGGCGGCCGCGGTCGGGTGGCCGCGGCCTGCGCAGCCCCGAGGGCCCCGCGTTGCTCTCCCGAGCCAAGGTTCTCAGGAGCGGGCGGCGGGACAGACGTTAGCGGGCGGTGTTAGCGGCTGTTGGGAGAACGGGCCCACGGAAACTGTTTTTTCCAAAGCGCAGCCGCAGCGGGGTGAGCCGCCTTGCTCCCTCCCAGGCCGGCCGAGCCGGCCGCAAGGGACGCAGTGCTGACGGCGACCGCCCGCGGGACACGCCCGGACAGGGCCGCCCGGGACAAGTCGGGGGCCGCTGCCCGTTGGCCCCGCCCTGCCCTGAGCACCTAGGGGTCGCGGGGCACCCGCCCGGAGCGTGGCAGGTACGGAGGTCGCCATGGCGATGCGGCCCGGAGCGCGCACGCCCGCTGCGGTTGGCATGGAAGCGGCCCGGGAGCGCTGCTGATTGGCTGATTCAACAGACGCGGGGGGCGGGGGCTGTTGAAAGTCCTGAGCGCTGAGCGCTCGGGCAGTCGCCGCTGGGAGCCGGGCGCCCCCGCTGGAATCCGCCGACATCTCGGTCCTCTCCTGCCCCGCCCCCCTCCGGGGGCCCCTCTGTCCCAACCCCCGTGTGCACCTGCTAATTATTCGAGGCTTTTATAAAGATCCAAGGCTGAGAAGAGCGGGGCCCGCCGTGAGGCCGCCTGTCTGGTGGAAGGAGGGCCGCGGAGGAGCACCCCGCTTGTCGCTCGGAAAGGGGACTTGTCAGTGATGTATTCTCGGTCTTTCGTTTGCCAGCGGGGCGGAAGATAAGCATCCCGGCGGGGAAAGTCTAACGTATGTAGGTGTAGACTCCCTAGTAACGGGGGGCTTAGTATCCCGGCTTGGAGGTTTGTCAGGGGGTCTCTCTCCGTCCAGATCAGGTCTTAGAGGAGAAATCCTCGACAGACTGAAATCGCTGCTTTGGTTCAGACAAGGTCAGACGTCTTCGTGTTCTCCCTCCGAGAGATGCGCCCCGCCTTTGGAGGAAGAGGTTGGCTAACCGGCCTATCTGTCTCTCCCCCGACAGCAGGCTATGCATCTCAGCAGCTCCAAGAGCGTGGTGGGCCCCGCCGTGCCCGGAGGCCCTGATGCCTGTCAGGTGGTCACCAGAGCCCAGCTCGGCCATGACCCCCCCCAGAGAACAGTGCTAGGGGTGCTAGCTGAGAATGGGCAGTACGGGACCTGTGGCCAGGTAATGACCGGGAAGTGCTGGGCAGTGGCTCCTGGCGGTGGGCGGTGGGTTTGTCTTGCAATACCCCTTGAGTATTCCTGGATTATTAGGACATTACATTTTTGAAGATCATCTTGTGCGGTCCCTTTGCCAGCTAGAAAGAGTGAATACTTTTCCCCTCAATATCCAGAAAATAGGGTCTAGGAACTGTTTAAATTAAGTATATGCTTAAAGTCATTTACATGCTGGGCTACAAGGAAATGTGAGTGCCCCCACATAAACTATGGAACTGGGGTTCCTCCAGCTCAGAGTGCTGCTCCATCTACACTGTGCCAGAAGCGATGCTGGATAATCTTTGCGTGTTCATTGGTGAGAGCTCAGAATCAGGATTGGATCAGGCTAGACGAGGTGATTTCAGAAAGTGATTTGAAAGCACACATCTCACAAAGGGCAGTTGGGCAAACACAGAATGGACTACCAGCTACTGCTTAACCGATCCCTGAACAGACTGAAAACAGATTCAGACGCTGAAATGCCATGGAGCTGAAGAATGGATTTTGAGGTAGGGAAAGAGCTCCCCCAAGTCTGTTATTAGGCAAGCTCCTCATAACGGTGCTTTAAGTCTGTATTGCACATCTGCTGGGGAACGATGCTGGCGGTAGTCCAGAGAAGTAGGGAGGCTGGGTATCCTTTCCTTCTTATAGGTGAGAAAATGTAAGAGAGTTAGGGAAGGCAAATAAATAAATAAGGGAGGAAGGAAGACAGAGAGAGGGAGAGAAGAAAGAAAGAACGTATGGTGGAATAGGCCATAACCACTGACCTCACCATCCAAGCCTTTTGAGGACATCTGGTCAGTGGGGGGCAAAGACCCAAAGTGTGTTTCCCAAGTCTGTCCTCTTCGCTGGGACCTTCCCTGGCCACACTTTAAAATGGCAGCGACTCCTTTCCCTGTGTTACTCTCCAAAGCACTTGTCACCATCTGACCTACTTTGTCTTTTCTGGTTTGCCTTTCCCCAGTGCCTCCTGTAACCAGAATATAAGTTCCACAAGGGCAGTCCTTGAACATTTGTGTTCGTTGCTACCTTCTGGGCACCTAGCACAACATCTGGCACATAGAGGGTGCTCAGTAAACACTTAACGAATGTCTGTCTCAGCCCATGTGCCTGGATCTGTGTAGCGCAGGTCAACGTTGGTAGTGATTTCCAGTTATGATTATCTGGTTATAGTGATGAGGTTTTGGTCCTTGATAGTGATTTTTTTCCCAGTACAACCACAAAGGACTTTTTTCCTTACTAGAGTAAACATAAGCCACATGTTTAACTTGCTGGGTGGAAGGAGAAGTTACAGAGACATGTCATAACTTGGAAGTAGCCTCAACAGTGAACACCATGCTGAACTGTATGCGATGAAATGTTGATGCAGTCGGCAGACCTAGCATTTGCATAAATCTAACTCTGATTCATTAAGGTTGCCTACCTTAATTCGTTAAGGATGCCCACACAGCCGTTCAGCATGGCTCACCTTAATGTGTGTGACACATTATGCTTGTTGACAGGGGACACACCCAGTCATTCAATGGTTATTGCTCTAGGAAAAAAGAAAAGGAAGAAGTGGTTGAGAGTTAGGTCACCCCAGGGGTGATCGCGTTAAGTCATACAAAAAGCTTCTATGGCTTGTAAGAGAACGTAGTAGTATGAATTTCTAAACTCATCCTATTTCTAAAAAAATGGGTCTAACATCGGAACTCCCTAGGGGCCTCCAGACTGCAAGTGAACTGAGGAGAGGACTGTGGAGACCCAGTAGCTCCGCACCAAGAACTTCACGTGCAGGGTACTCATAAAACCCCGTAATGCAATAAGCATGAAAGCCAGTTCACACCCCCTGCCCCCCATAATGTGGTACCCCATGCATCTTAGAGAGGAACCGTAGTTTTTCTTTTATGATCGTGAGTTCCCTTTAATAACTCTGTGAGGATTTTAGGTAGCTCTTTTCCCAGATGTGAAATGTAGACACAGATTCCAGAGAAGCCATACTTTGGAAGCTTCCTTTTCTGAAATTAAACTGCCGACGTAGATATTTCAGGGTAAGATTCCGCTCACCTTCCCAGCCTGCTGGTTTGAGGTTCACGTCACCTGCGTGGTCTTTGGGGTGGCCTCTAACAAAAAGCCCAAACCTTTTCTAGGGGATCACGACCATCAGGTGTTTCTCTGGATCAGAAAACATCTTCCCAGAAGTTGAAAAGAAAGTTCTGTCTGACGGTGGGGTCCACGTGCCCGCCAAGCAAGGATTTGACATCTACATGGGTGAGCCCGAGCAGGAGAGCGCAGACAGCTACCCAGAAGGCGAGGGGACGGCCTTCGAGGACGTGTACGACCTGGACACCAGCGCACTCAAGTCAGACCTCCACTTCCTGCTGGACTTCAACACAGGTAACCCGACTCCTCACCTGCAGCTGAGGGTGCCTGTGTTCAGGACGGCCCGCAGTGTTCGCGGCAGGTACCAGCAGGAGAAAGCTGTGACGACATGTCGTTTCCCCTGTGGCCTGTGGAGGGTTAGTGGGTGGGACAGGTTGTTAAATTAAATGTCTCACCTGTGGTGTCGAACCCCTGCAGTTTCCCCTATGCTGGTGGACCTGTCCTTGCACTCCCCGCCGGAACACACGCCCGCCTTTGGTACCGATGTGATAAACGTGACTGAGTACGCGGAAGAAATTCACCATTACCTTCGAGAGGCTGAAGTGAGTGCTCCCACATTCTACTTTAACGCCCAGCACCCCAATCGTTGACTGTTAAGAATGTCATGAGCTCTGGGGTCGTAACCACGAGTGAGTAACATTCTTAGGACATCTACACATAAGAGTATCTGTGAAAAATCATAGCTGTGAGGTGCATCGCAATGACTGCTCCTCTATGACTCACAAGGTTTATGTTAATCTATTAAGGGTACCACTCTTAGGCACGATCTGTATCGCCGTGTCCCCGCCCCCTGAAGTTACTTATGACGCAGTTGCGAGACGGAGCTGGCAGTCACACTTTCTTGCCCATCATAGCTAAGATCGATTTGGTGTCTGATGAGTGCCCTCCTCACCTTTGCTCATGAGATTTGTGAAAATAGCAGCCCGACCCCAGAATGATCTTTCTGGTACCGCCGCCCTTCACTGTCAAAACTCTTGGCCCGAACAGATGAAGTACAGGCCCAAAGTGCACTACATGCGGAAGCAGCCCGACATCACGGACAGCATGCGCACCATCCTGGTGGACTGGCTGGTCGAGGTCGGGGAGGAGTACAAGCTTCGCACCGAGACCCTCTACCTGGCTGTCAACTTCCTGGACAGGTTCCTCTCGTGCATGTCGGTCCTGAGGGGCAAGCTGCAGCTCGTAGGGACGGCGGCGATGCTGCTGGCCTCGTAAGTGCCCTTCGGCATAGGTGATGTAGAGCTGCAGGCTGCCATGGTCCCCGGCTGCCCCTGGGTTCACTGAGGACGCGCAGCGCTTGCTAATTAAAACCCACTCGAGCCTCCTTTGATAAAACGCCACCGTTTTTACAGGGTTGACCTGGAAATTGAATCTTGCCATGATTTAACCCTTCGATTCTGAGGGTTAAAACTTACTGCGCCAGGTTCACAGTTGTGACTGAGGAAGCCATGAGCTCAAACTCGGGATGCAATTTAGCTGTTTTGGGGTGTGGTCTTTTGGTTGTCTCCTAATTCAAGTGAAAGTCCTGTTTTAAGAGATTTTGGTTCCATAAAAGCCACCTTCATCATCTGGGAGATGACCCATAAAAACACAGTTTTTATGTGGTGACAGTGGATCAGTTATGTCAGCCAGTTCCTCTTACTGTCGGTCATTGATAACAATACCCGATTGTGTGGCCGAGAGCTGGGTTGTGGCCGGGCTGCCTCTAATTGCGCGACCTGCTGGTGAGTGGAGGTTTCTTTTCTATTCGTCTGGTCTCAGATATTCTGGTTATTAATACCCGAAAACATGCCAGAATTTCCCTCCGGAAAGGAAAAATAAAAGCAAAAGCAAAGAATTGGTAGTGAAATTATGTCGTTATCTTTCTCTTGGACGTACAGCATCATTTGCTTGAATTCAGTAGAGAAAGCTGAGCATGACCTTTCTAAAAGACTAAGACCGAAGGCATTTTTTCCTGCCCTTGTGTTCCGTGCAACGTGCTTTTCCACAAGACGACTTGTGGTCTGTAGTTTACCTGTGTGTCTGTCGTTCAGAATCTCCCAGCAGATCAGAGGCCAAACCCAGCATTCCCAGGGTCGAGGTAACGCTCATACTCCCATTCCGGAAACAAGCTCCCGGGAGTCCTCGGCCCTGGACCCGTTAGTGACGTCTAAAGTCCGCGGTCGTGTGAGCGCAAAGCGTGGTCGTGCGAGGACAGGAAGGAGACCCACGCATTTCAGGTGTGACTCCCGACGCCCCTTTCCCTCTCGTAGGAAATACGAAGAAATCTATCCCCCCGAAGTAGACGAGTTTGTCTACATCACTGATGACACGTACACAAAACGACAGCTGTTAAGGATGGAACACCTGCTCCTGAAAGTCCTAGCTTTCGATCTGACGGTGCCGACCACCAACCAGTTTCTCCTTCAGTACCTGCGGCGGCAAGGGGTGTGCGTGAGAACGGAGAACCTGGCCAAGGTGAGCTGCATGACCGCCAAGGCTGCCGCCGCCACGTTGGGTAAAAAGCAGCCTTTCCAGTCACCCTTCAGTCCTTCCTCCTGTACGGCAGAGGGGCCCAACGCTGCGGCTTCCCTGGGCCACATTGGAGGAGTTATCTTGGGCCAGACATCAGATACACTCGCCCTGACGATAGCTGATGTGCATAATTTTCGTAATGTTTTCAGAAAGTTTATGCATTTGTGTTGGGCCACGTGTCGGACAGGCTTGCTTCACAGTGTTTTGTCGTGGGTACAGCAAACTTCTGAGCAATGCAAGAGAGCTCCCTTTAAGAACACGACTTCTGGTTACAAGGCATTGCTGTTGCCCGTGTTTGTCGGGCCCGGGCAGTCTAATCCCCTGCCTCTTACAGAAATTTCAGCTTGGAAACGGCTGGCTTGTTGGCTGCAGCCCGCTTGTGAGCGATAACTCTTAGGGACATAGAATGGGAACAGAGTAGATGTGGTTGGGTTTGGCTGCAATCTTCTCCTAACACATGAAGTCATCAAGCCTTATTTGGTCACTTGGAGTTACAGAGCTTAGTCGAGGGCACTAAAGTATTGATTTGGACAATTTGATTTCCAGCCACTGTGATGTTTACGGTATCAGGTATTTATGTGCTATACAAACAGCGGTGAGGATGTCTTTATAAATTTCCCAACGTGATTCCTCTAATCTGATAAATTCCCACTGGTCCTCTTCTAGCCCCTGAACGGTACGCTTTTGCTTAATGAGTCAGTTTTAATAGGGTCGTATTTTGCCTTTGACGAAGGCTAGAGTCCCAGCCCAGCAGCCAGAGCTATGCTCCTTTACCTGACCAGCATAAACCACCACTGCTAGTGTAAGATGAACGAGGAAACCCATCACGTGTACTGTGTGCACAGGCCAAACAGTCGTGTGCTGAAATTTATTGTAACATAAACGTTATTCTATGTTAATACCACAGCAGTGACTAACCCAGTGAACAGTTCTGAGCCTCTGATTCCATGCTCATCGCTAGGTACAGGGTGAACAAAAACATGTCTGATGTGCTGGTAACCTTAGTCGTATTCCAGATTCCAACGGGACCCTTCTCTCCTGTTGTTAGTACGTAGCAGAACTGAGTCTGCTCGAAGCCGACCCGTTTCTGAAATACCTTCCTTCGCTGATTGCTGCGGCAGCCTATTGCCTGGCAAACTACACTGTGAACAGGCACTTCTGGGTAAGATTCTCATTACTTTTTCCTGGATGACATTTGGGGTCCATCTCACATCTGCTCAGTGACCCTCAAGGAGCAGGATGGGCCAGCCTCCTACGCTGTTGCTAGCAGGCGACACCGGCCACTGGGCCCTGCAGGCCAGCCCCCGGGGCTTTGACTCAGTGGCTTTGGTCCGTGAGGAGTAGAGATGGCAGGAAGCCGAGAAGGGGGTGCGGGCGCTGCACTCGGCAGAAGCAGGCCGGGAGACCGCAGGCCCACGCCGCGTGAGCAGGGCCCGTCGTGTAGGCGGCGCCCGCTGCGAGCAAGGCGACTGCTTTTGCCCCGAAAAAGTTTTGACGGCCTGGCCCGTCAGGACGGTCAGCAGGTTGGATCATGCTGCCGGGGCGGGGGCGGGGGCAGGGGCACAGGTCAGCGTTGCCTCTTGGCCCCAGAAGGTGGCGAGATGGGGAACGGGCCCCTAGGTCTGGTTCTGAAGGCCCCCTTTTGTCTGAAAGAAGCAGGTGTCACTTTTATTTTCTAGAGTGTTTATTTCTTATTCTGCCCCTGGCTAAGCACCGTCCATCTCCTGTGCAAATAGGGTGGTCTCTTCAGGGCCCAGTAAAAAGCCTGTCGCGAGGGAACAGGCCCGTGCCCCTGCCCCCGAGTCCAGCATCGAAGTGCGCAGCGTGCGTCAGCGCCGCGCTCCGGCCGCTCCTCCCGGTGTTTATCGCTGAGGTCTCAGGAGGAGGATCGCGGTGTCCCTTGAGATGCATGTGGACACTTACTGAGTGATTAATTTCCTTTATTTCACGGGTTTATCCTCAGATTTCTGATACCTTAGGGAGTTACCTGACAACATTTTTTTCTTTCTACCTGTTTAGCCAGAAACCCTCGCTGCCTTTACTGGCTATTCATTAACCGAAATTGGGCCGTGCCTGAGTGAACTCCACAAAGCGTGCCTCGACGTCCCCCACCGGCCACAGCAGGCCATCAGGGAGAAGTATAAGACTTCCAAGTAGGTTCCTGAAATCCCCCGTCTGGGCTTGCGCTTTCGAGGTTCTGCAGGCTACAGTAGTGTCCGCATTAAAGACGGGAGGACTTGCATACCTGGTGCCAGGCAGCAAAAGTGGGGTGTGTGTGTTAAATCAAGGAAAGCAGTTCGGGGAGACCTAAGTTTATAACTTGTCAGCTTGGGGCATACACAGTCTCAGCTGCCTGCCTTCTTTTCTGTTGGAAACTGCTAGAAGGTGTTTCTGGGGCCCGAGACCTCACGCACTGCAGTCTGGCCCGCACTGACCGTGCCTGGGTCTCCTTCCAGGTACATGTACGTGTCGCTCATGGACCCCCCAGCCGCGCTGCCCCTACAGTGAGTTCAGAACCGAAGCGCCTTCAGGACTGATCTCCCGTCAGCAGAATCGGTCCTGGTTTTTATAGGTTGCTGTAAGGTGGTACCAACTAGCGCTGTTACAATGTAGACGACGTATTATTTTTTAAATGTAAATGTATTAAGTTCTCTTAGATTCAGTAGGTTGTAAAATAGTTTTAAAAAGAATAAACATCTTGCCTTGTTGACCCCATGTTATTTACTTATTTACTAATGAGTACGGCAGACACCTGGCTGGAATTTTAGTCGCAAGTATCACAAACGTCGCCTCTGTGTTAAGAATGCTCCTAACTTGGTTTTTATTAACCTGGCGTGTTGTTAGTGGGTTGATGATCCTGAGGAACGCAGAGGCTTTTGTATTTGGTAAATGGCTGGGACCTTTCTCCTTTCTGTCCCTGGCCTGGCCTCTGCGTGTGGCTCTCTGTCAGCGGGCACAGGGCAGACCGCCAAGCCCGGATTAGTGAAGAGGTGCAAACAAGCCCTGTGTCGTCTGGCTTCCTTCCGGGGTCCTAAGGAGGGAAGACAGTGGGCCGAGGACTGATCTGGGCAGATGGCTCTGAGGGATGACATACATTTAACGTCCATGCGGGGACACGATGCTCACTCTGTTAAGTGACATCATTCCATCAGCGTTCAGTCCTGATTTCGTCACCTGTCAGCCTTAGAGGATGCTCAGAGACATAGAAGAAGCAAATCTCACTGTGGGTGGGGGAGGCTTCAGAATCGTTATCACCCGTGATCCTCCGGTTTACCCCACGACACGGAACACAATACAAACACACACTGGTGTTAACGTTTTCTTAAAGACTGGAAGGAAAACACGAGTGGACCCGGCCATAAGGGCAGGTGGTGGTGGCTGGAGACTGAATACGGGTTTTGTTAATCTCGTCTCAGCCTCGTCTCTCCCCCACTTCTGTCCCCCTCGGGCACTTACAGGCAGGGCAGGGAAGTGACAGCCCTGCCACACCCCTTTGGAGCGGACAGTTGGACGCAGTGGTTCTGACATTGAGGGCGAGAGATGATACATCAAACTGGACCTTTTCATAGAAACAGAACGTAATCGGGTTCTTTTCCTTCTGCCTGAACCCATCCCTGTCCTCGTGCTCCCGCCATCTCAGCCTCAGCTTGGCCCCCTGGCATGTCCCGTCTGCCTCCGTCACTGTGGTGACCTCCTCACGACACTTAGGTTCCCTCGTCCCTGATCCTGGAGTTTTCTGAAATGCCACCTCATGCCTACATCGAGCTCTTAAAAGCACTTCCCACTTCCCGGTCCATTGGGCTTCCCCTTGCGCAATCCTTCAGAACTGGTTGTGGCTTCACCTCCACCCCGAGCCCCGGGGTGAGGTCCTCGAAGGGAGGGCAAGGAGGGCTGGGTACTCGCACCACCCCTGTGCTCACGGCCTCCGGCTTTGTGCTAGAGAGTCACTTCTCGTTTGCAGAATGAACGAATGGATTGGAGTTGTATGTGGACCGTCACTGTCCCTGGGTTTAGTCCGTCATAAGGGGACATCACTGGGAGATACAAAGCTTCACAAAGCAACATTCGGACAAAAATGAGGTGACATGGGGAAACGGCAGGTAAGAGCATGTGGAGTCGATGGACAAAGCTCACCCTCATGGTAACATACGAGGGCCGTCCGGAAAGTATCCGGCCACGTGACAGGCAGCATGGAGACACGTGTGGCTGGGTATTCTTTCTGCACAGCCCTCGTACACTAGAAGATGAATGAGAACTTTCCTCGAGGTTCTGAACAAACGGCATTTCTGGATCAGACTGGGGGGCACAATGGCTTTGAGAGACACAGGCCCAGGCCTTCGCTGTCTTCCTGGCCTTTGCGCATGTCTCCCTCTGCCTTAGAGAGAAGATGTTCGTCTTTAAAAGAGAAGTCCCCCTGAGCCGCCTGCCCTTTAATGGCAACCGCAGCTTTGTTCTGCATGTGCTCTGATGTGTCACAAATCATCCTTACTTCTGAAATGCAATCAAAGCCGTTTGAACTGAATGATGTATTCTTTAATCCTAAAAAAAAAAAAAAGAAAAATCAGCTCACGATGACATAAACGCTGAAAGCTTTGCTTCGGGGCAGGGTGGTAGGGGGACACCTTCACCCAGGCCCACCTGGGTTACCTGTGCTACGGAGCAGCTACTTAGCAAAGGCCGAAGCCACCAGAAGGAGCTCCCCTAGGGAGCGAGGCGGGTGGGGACAGTGAGTGGGGCTGGGGGGTCGGGTGGGCAGGAAACAGGTGGAGAGAAAGGGACTTTCAGTCGTAGGAAGGAGCTGTCGAAGGCTCATTCGTGCGGAAGAGACTCGCTTCTCCCCTAAATTCAGGGAGGTGGAGGGCGGCCTTCTCAGCACCGCAGCCCCGAGCTACGCGTTGAGGCGCCCGCGAGCAGCTTCGCCCCAGTCCGCCTCTCCGTGTGGCCCCGGCACTGGGTGGATGGTGACCTTTGTCAGTTTAGGTTTGGCTGCTCACGTCCTTCCCCTCGGCCAGCACGGACACCTTTGGACACATTCGTGGGTCAGAGAACGCGGGGAAGGCGCCCGGGAACGAGACTTTCTCAGTCTTGACCTGCCCGTCCTTGTCCTTATACGGGCGCTGTGGGAAGTCGCCCAACTTGCCGCCCAGGGAAAGGACATGGTCAGAGGAACCCCAGCACGGGCCGCAGCGGCGACCACCTCTCCGGAGGTTGTCCGGAGCATTCGAGCACGAGGGACGAGGCGCGGGAAGGGCCACGCAGCCGGTCTGTGCTGTCCACGCGGCAGTCGGCAAAACGGCTGTTCCCCCGGCACGGAGCTGGGACAGCTGCAGACGGGGCGGCAGGCAGGAGGGTGGAAGGAGTCCGGACGAGCAGGGCGTCACCACCCCATGTGCTGAGGGACCCGGGGCTCCCGGCATGCTGCTAAGTGCTGCGGAGGCCGGGGGTGCGGGAGGCACTTTGGGGGCCCGTAAGCTTGGGTTACAAGTTGTACGATTTCTCTGTCGCTGGAACTCCCACAGGCACGAGGTCTCCGGTACACGTGGGGTCTGCGGCATGGTGCCGGCCTGCACACCCTGAGACGTGATGCTGTCCGCTCCTGTGACTGCTGCCCGAGATGGAGCCACGACAGCACGGTCACGTCAGACCTAGGGCTCGAACCCACCCCTCCGGTTCTAAGTCCAGCGGTCATTCCATCGTGCATCAGGGTGAAGGATTTTAGACACGTCTCAGGCATCGTGTCCTTCAGGAAGCGTTTTCTGACCCCGTCCCACCCCTGGCCAAACGCCCACCCCTCTTCCCCAGCTGCACTCTGTCGCCGCACTGTGTGAACTCTCTAGGCTCTCAGCCCCGCCGGCCAGGCGCTGTGCCTCATTTCTCTTGGCACCACCACGGCCAAGGTCATGGCCAGCACAGAGTCAGCACGAGAAACGTTTGCTAACCGGAACGCCAGCGTGGCTCACGGACAGGGATCCGGTAGGCTGACCAGACACCCCGAGTTAAACAGGACGGAAAACAACGCAGCTGTCCTGTTTCAGACGGGACGTCTGGTCAGCCTCCTGACACCTTGAATTTAGCCCAGTGACACCAGGCTGACCAGACGTCCCGTCTGAGCAGGGACAGGATCGTGGTTCTCTGTCCCCTGTAACGCGGGACGTCTGGTCAGCCTAACTTTGAGTGGAAGCCGTCTTGCGTTCCCTGTTGGCCTCGGCCTGCGTCTGTCTGTCTGTCCGAACCCCTTTCTGTGCGCTCCGGCCCTGGGGGTCCGTTTATCGCCTGCGACGGCACCTCTCCAGTTCTCGTGCGGACTTGGCACACGCCCACAGCTCAGCCCCCGCCGCGCCCATCCCTACGGCCCAATGCGCGGGTCCTGCCCCCGGTTAGAAAACACCCAGATGGGATTGACAGTCGGATCTCAGGGAACGTGGCACGTTGTCGGGGTTTGGTTTCTGGCCCGATGGGAGGGAGGGGCTCAAAACGTGGCTGCCGGAGCCGGAGGAGCACGCCAGGAGCTTGAAAGGAGGGTGAACTGCGGGCTCTCAGCCCCGGGACGAGGCCACCACGGCCTCTCTTGGTTTTGTTTTTCCTTCTGTTTTGTCCGTCTAATTCGGGAAAGATTACATGTGAGCAAAGCAAATTCGTTGCGGATTATACATATATGAAGGCACGTCTGTAACTACGCAGACACACACACAGTACACGAACATGCATGCACATGTGTCGTCGTTTCCTGGAATTGGAAATTTTCATCCTACACAGCAAAGCCTGGCTGTGCAAGCCTATCTTTTCACTTAATTGGTGTCGCTAATATAAATAAATTATTTAAAACTCTCACTATGGTATAGTAAAGCTCATAATTATAGCCCGTTGTCAGGCACGAGGTACGGCTACGGTAAGCAGCTCACTGGACGGAGTGACCACTGACCATTTGCTAAATGGATCTCGATTCCAATAAATTAAACAGTTTTAAGGAAGAATTTCAGAAGCTGAGGGCAGTGTTTCAGGCCAACAATTCATTAACTAAATTTAAGCAATTTATCTTTTTCTTCCATATTAGGAACCTCGGTGCTTTGGACAGTACGTTAGAAAAATGGTTTTTACTATTCTGGCCAAGTCATTCTGAGAAGGAAGAGAGTGATTATTATAAATTTTTCGTGCAGTTTTTTCTACAATTGTTAGACCAAAACTGGGGGGGGGGGGTCGTCTTATACATGGGGGTAAACAGTTGAGAGGGTTTCTTAAGGTTGGGTTAGAAAAGTCGGGGTCGTCGGATACATGGGGGTGTCCTATACACGGAAAAAATACAGGACTTAATGTAACACTTCCGAAGGGATGGACTACAATAATTAGAGCTACGTCAATGGGTGAAATACAAGAAGGGCTTTCTGGGGTGGTACAACCATTTTTACGTTCTTGTACCCTTACGAGCGTCACAACCTTGCATAACTGAAAACATGACACGCCCTGGGAAAATAGGAGCAGGTTGGCTTCACGACGTTTTGGCAGGCGCAGAGTTAGCTGATGACAGACAGGACACGACATACTGGTCAATGACAGCCCAGCCTAACGGCGAGGCCATCAGATTCGTTTTAAAATCATTTGGTAACGTAGCCCCGTGGTGAAAGAGAGGGATCATTTCCTCAGACACCTCATGTTTCAAAAATAAAATGCGGCGCTATTAAATTTGATTATGCTTGCAATTCCAACTGGCTCTCCACTTTTAAAACAGGCCCATAAAAGCATTGGTTTGCTGCCTAAAACACATTGGCTCCGGAAGCCCATTTAGGTGAAATGAGCAGTTTTTCAAATGAGCTGCATACATTTCCTTCACGTTAGAAAATAACTTGATAATGTATTCCTCCCTTACGAATTCTGTCAACCCCAAGAAGCTTGGATGCATGTGTCTTTACATTAATATATTATCACCTAATGTCTGAGGCTGGACTGGCTGTGCTGTCAGGGAAACATAAGGAGTTCATTTTCTGGGGGTGACCCTGACGCCTCAGCCTCAGAAGGAGACACGCCAAGTTTCACTGTGTGGGGGCAGAAACTTGCCATGAGAGTGAGGCACGCTTGGAACCCTAATCGTTCCTCTGATGGGTGCCCAGGGGCTGGGTCTAATTGGAGTGAAGGCTCACGGGGTCTGTTTACATAACGCTGACTGAGGTGAGGGAAGAAAGGAAGCAGCACTTCCCCAAGAAGGTTCAGGAGAAGCTGTGCAAGCTTCTAAGTCACCTGGGGGTGCCATCCAAAGAGTTCTGCGTTTCAGGCATCCCAGAAGACAGCATTCCAGGCCAACCCGGAGAGCATGGGAAGAAGAAAAGAATTCCAAGTGAAAATAATCTCGGCCGAAACTCTCAGGAGAGGTCAAGGGTGCACTTCAGGAATTCTGTTTAAAGGGTGAATCATAGATTGTTTTGAAGCCTAAGTCTTAAGAAAAAGACTGCTGGGGGCCCACGATCCAAACCTCATCTTAGATGCCTCTGGCCCTGAACCCCTGAGTTGTCGTCACTGTAGAAAAGCCCAATGATGTTGTAAAGAAGAAATGCTCACCAACTCACTGAAGAACTGACGTTTTCCCGATCCCTTGGGGAGGGGGAGGACTTAGCCAGTGACACTACCAAACTGGCTCCCTAGGGGGACGGTGGGGAGAAACTAAAGCTCTACCGCACGCACGCATCACACCTCGTTATTAGAAATCGCACTGGAACGACTGGGTAGCACGCAATTCATAAACACAGCTGACTCTCGTTAACCGGAACTCGAGCAAGCGGCACTCGCAGGCGACCGGCAAAAAGCAAAACAAAACAAAAGCTGAGGAATAATACGTTAAATAAAAATTAACATCTCAGCATGTTATGTAGCTGCACATCATGCAAAACCCTTTTTGCGTGCATTTCTCAAGAAAGCTGCACGCCAACGTTGCCAGGACAGTATCACCTACTGATACAGGTCCCAAACCACCCACGTCCACCCCTCCTGACCCTGTCCTAGCTGCGTCACCGATCCTGACGATCCTGACGTGACGTCCACGCAGCGAGCTCCCTGCCCCTACAGGAGCAGTTTTCAGTGTGTATGTGCACACTTTTATTCTAAGTTACTTGAGGTTAAAAAAATGTATGTGAGTGAAGTGTAATAAGTTCAAAAGTTTATTGACTACCATTTAACGAAAATTGCACACTGCATTCATTCCCAAAGCTTCTGTTTAGGAATCTCATCCAGGCCACAGTGTGGACAACGGATTGGACGGTACAGGGTTGAAGCTGATGTGATTACCTTGGCGTTTTCCTGTCCGCCCAAAGTGAGAAAGGGAATTCACGTGCAGCCCCGCCCGCCCCCCCTCTGTGCTTACAGTCTCCCCTTAACTCAAGATGACAGATTTTTCCCTTAGGGGTACTGGATGCTCGTCCTCAATACCTACAGGAAGCTTTTTCTGATTCTACCTGGACGTACCCCAGCAATACGTAAATGGCTGCTCACATTTCTGTCCGCTCAAGTCCTGGCCTGGAACCGGAAGGAGGCCCCTTGCTGACACGGAAAACAATCATGTAATTCAGCTCAATTACGATGGGGAGGGGAAAGCCCCCGGAGACCGTGGGAAGGCAATTCCACATCTGCTGAAAGCGTCCCCAAAGGCTTACAGAAGAAATTGCATGAGCTGAGAAAGCCGTCACCATAGCCACAGAAGAGCAGCCGGGATTTCGAGAAAATTAAAGTGCTCTCTCAGGAAAGGCTTCCCTCACCCCCGAGATAGAGGCCAGCCTTCAGCTTGCGTCCCAGCTGCTCCAAGTTCCTTTCTCCTTTTCTTTTTTCTTTTTTTTTTTTTTTTCATCTTAGGTATCCGCAGAGCAAAAGGGACCTAATTTCACAAATTGCACTTGTAGGAAATTTTAAAAGTACTTCGAATGTTATCTTTGAGAGTGAGATAATAGCATGGGGCGTCTGTGCATTCTCTTCATTCTGGGACGCTGAGATAGGATGCACTCCAGGCTAACAGAAGCGACGTGTGCCTGCACTTGCTTAATATGCACAATTAATTACATTCTGACTCCAGTCATCATGCTGCCAGATAGACATGCAGCCCGGGGAGGGCTGTCATGTAAGACGACGAGACCGACAGTGCAAACGTTACAATACTGTTCAAAGGGGGAAAGACATCATTCTGGAATTTTACCCAAAAAATTCTATTTCAGATTAAAGGAGCTTCAGTTGAGGAAGACTAAAAAGTTGACATTGATAGCTCCTCTGATATTTGGACAATCGATCCTGTCTTCCTTTTCTTTATGCAGCTTTATGACTTTAATTGAATAAATAAGAAATGAGTAGTCTCAATCAACATTGATAAGAGGGCCTGTGCATGAGAGACAAGAGTTGCATTCTGCAGTATTTAATATGTGCTTAAAACCGATAGACGCACTTAATTTTGCTTCATGCACAGATCATCTTTAGTTGAATTTTGGGAATGTTTGTATCTGTTACTTTAGGTTTTTAGCTCACTCACATGGAGTTCCTTAAACAGAAAGAAATGTGCTCTTGAAAAGAGAAGACAGTGAACGCAATAAAGTCCACTCTTCAGACATTTTACTGGAGAGAATATTTCTGGACCGGCAAGGGTCTAAACTTCCTGCTTGTTGGCCCATTTAATCCACTTTTGGAATCCTCTGTAATATTACATTTCTAATACTTGAAGCCAAACCAAAAACTGGACGTTTTCAGGGGGACGCGAGTTGAAGGGCATAAACCACTTTGGAGAATGTGCAGCGATGCAGGCGAGAGCGGTGGTGGGAGAGGGGGCGCGGAGACATGGGCTCCCTCAGGACGCATTCAGGGGTGGCTGTGGCACCCTCTTCAAACAAGACAGGAATGAAGTTTGCCACGTCGGTTGGCTCCTCCTTTTCCCAATGATTTCTCTGCAGCCTGTGATGTTGTCTGATAGCATTTCACTCACAGTCGAACTTCTTTCATTGGAATCCGTCGTCTCACACGCTGCCGCCTCCGTATCCGCTAAGTCTATGTGACAGTCTCCGTCCTTTGCTGTCACTTCCACAGTCTTCACAGCATCTTCTCCAGGAGCAGATTCCATCTCAGAAACCACTGTCTCTGCTCATCTGTAAGACGCACGTCCTCATCCACGAGGATTCGGTCGTGAGGTGGCAGCGACTCGGTCACATCGGCAGGCGCTCACTCTGGCTCTCTCGCTGTTCCCACCACGTCTAGTTACCCCGTGCCCTGAAGTCGGGGACCCCTCCACATCGCCCCGGAGGGGTGGAACCACCTTCCTCCCGACGCCTGTTAATGTTGACATTTTGACCTCGTCCCCTGAAGCGTGAATGTTCCCAAAGGCATCTGCAGTGGTGACTCCTTAAGTGAAAAGGTGAAAGTGCTCAACTTAATAAGCAAAGAGAACACATCGTTTGCTGTGGTTGCTACGACGTAAGGTGAGAACGAATCTCTATCTGTGAAATTGCACAATTCACAAATTAAACTTTATGACAGGTATGAGTGTACGTAGGGAGAAACATGACTTACGTACAGTTCAGTAGTGTCCTCGGCTTCAGTGGGGGCCTTGGACTGTAACCTCCATATATAAGGGGGACTGATGTAGTCAATAAAGGTTAGTTATAGATATTTTTTTAAATGTTATCTCAGACACCTCAAAAATTACTACGTATTTACCGTTACCACTGACACTTGTAAAATCATACAGGAAGAAAAACTGAATCGACTTTTCAGGGTAACAAGATCCAGAAATACTCTGAGTATTAAATTTTTAAATAATTTTTGCTAATGCTAGATTCGGGTTTTCCTAATGTCTCCCCCTGGGGAGGAAGCTTCCACCTCGGCTGACAGGGTCCAAGAATGTTCTCAATGTTCTCCTGTCGTTAGCACGCAGACACGCTGCAGCCCTCTCTCTAATCCAGGCTGAAGGGACGACGAATCCATCCACCTTGGCTCACACGCACGTGCCGAGGAAACGCGAGGTGGCGAATTCCAGCACCATCTCTCCATAAATTCAGGAGCAGGACTCGTCTTTTAATTGAATTCTTATCTAATGACTCAGAGCTTTCAGTAACATGAGAACTTTAATTCTGAAGTTTATCTAGATTAATTAAGACAAAAAGCATAATTATCTGGTTCTTGCCTGCCTCCTTTCACACGGTCCCTTATAT
This sequence comes from Lyroderma lyra, assembly GCA_004026885.1. Taxonomy (NCBI): domain Eukaryota; kingdom Metazoa; phylum Chordata; class Mammalia; order Chiroptera; family Megadermatidae; genus Lyroderma; species Lyroderma lyra. The sequence goes on along the minus strand of PVJL010002827.1, from coordinate 95,652 downwards.
CGCATGTGACTCCTCACATCTGACGATGTTTACTGTTGATTAATGAGAGTGAGCAGTTTTTTAAATGAGAAGCTAATGGTGCCATTTATCTCTCTTTCTCAAGGGTTGGTGATTTCGTTCTCAGGCTGGTGGTGACTGGATTGAGAGAAGCAGCAGTGGAAATAGCGAGTAGCAGTGATTTGGGGGCACTAAAAGCACCTGTGTTCGGGGACAAGGATGCACTCTAAGAGGGAATAAATAAGTGGCCTTGCGCAGGGACCCTTCCCTGCTGAGGAGACCTGTATCTCTCAAACCATGGCTGGCACCAGTAACGTCTTAGGTGGCAGCGTTGCGGTGAAACTTGCCATCCTGGGGTGAAATGGGGAAAAACACCGTCCGGCAGAGAGCAGGTGTACACGAGGGGCCGGGGCCAAACAGCAAACTACGCGGCAAAGGAAGTCTGCAGCCCAGAAACCCCGCTTCTTATTAACACTGCTCACATGCTGCAAGGCTGAGCGATGTCGGTTTATTGCTAAGTGCCACCTGGCACGCGTCTTGGAAACGTGGGCGTTTTGTCCCTAGGGACAGTGTACCCATTTTCCCGCCAGCAGACATCGGCAGTGCTGACAGCAACAGTCGTTCTGGAAGCTGCACCTTCTCAGATCTAACCCTACGAGGAGCTTCCTTCTCTCCCTCCCTCGTGGGCCCCAGATTCTGCCCTGCCCGTCTCACCATCGCTGAGGCCACGGAGCAGTGGTTGTGACAGCTGGACCTTTAACTCCGGGGAGACCAAGCGTTATCTGCTGTCAATGCTCATTTGTGGGTGCTGAGACCCTACAGAAGGAACCTGGCTCAGCTGCATTCCAGGATCCCCAAGCTGCATTTCCCCCGTGGGCGGGCGTCGTGCCCCCCTGTCCTTCCCCCCGTGGGTGGGCGTCGTGCCCCCCTGTCCTTCCCCCCGTGGGCGGGCGTCGTGCCCCGTCCTTCCCCCCGTGGGCGGGCGTCGTGCCCCGTCCTTCCCTGTCGCTGTCCTGTCCGCAGGAAGCTCCTTCCCGAGACTGCAGGGCAGTGCTGTCCAGCTCAGTTTCCTGTGACTGCAGACCCGTCCTACCTCAGCACTGTCCAAGGGCAGCGCTAGGAATGGCAGTCGTGTGACCAGTGACCGAGGGACAGGTGTTTACAGAAAGCTGTTTGTCGGGGCTCCAAAGCCACACGCCGGCAGCGGCTGCACGATTTCCTTCGTTTTCCTGGCGAAAGAGAAAAGCACAGAAGGCGGCGTTGTGGGGGCGGCTTCCTGGTGGGAGGACCGCCCCCAGAACCTTCCAGACCGGGAGAGTCGGGCCGACGGGAGCCCAGGGCCACGCCCGGCCGCCCAGCTCTCTGGCGAGGCCCTTCCCGGTGCACGCGTGGGGCGCCGGTCCTGCCCACGGGGGACGAAACGCACGGACAGGAGCGGAGGGGGCTAGCGGACAGCTGCGCTCAGGCCGCCGCCGGCACGGTCCTCGGTGTCAGCGGCCCGGCTGTGCTGTGTGTCGCCTTTCCCCGTGGTCTTGAAGTCAGCGGCGGGGTCTGGCCGGAGGTGGCCCGATGGGAGGCTCAGAGAGGAGCAGCGTCCGCCTTCCCGCTGTCACAGCCCCGTCCCCAGGCGGCGGACAGCAGCGGCTCACGCACTGGGGCCGCAGGAAGGCTGCGCCGGGCCACCACCCCGAGCGCTCAGCGCGCACGCCCTCCGCACACCCCTGAGTCACCCGGGCGGTGTGTTCTGGGGAGGAAGGCAGCACAGAAAGGCGGGGACTGCGTCCCAGGGACACGGGCCTGGGGGCCGGCTGAGCTGGCCGCGGGACACGCACTGCCGTTTCCGAGGCTGCTCTGCCAGCTCCGAGAAGCCCTCCTGTCCCTGCCTCATGTGTCTGTCCCCACACGGGCCGGGGCGGTGGCTCTGTGCTTCAGGGTCTGTCCTTTGCTTTGCTCATGAAGCTGAGCTCCCGCTGCTCCTTTTTGTGGCTGAACACGGCTGCTGGCACCCTCACGCTTTCCCGGGGTCTTGATGCTTTTCCTCGTACTTGGTCGGCCACGGAGCCCCAGGCCCACCCAGACCGAGGGCAGAGCCCGGCCGCGGAGCCCCAGGCCCACCCGGGCCGAGGGCAGAGCCCGGTTGTCCCTGTCCCACGCCTGTGTGCACCCCACGGGGAGACCTTGGGAGTCCGCCCACTCGGCTCCTGCCCCGGGGGACTCCTTTCGTTTATGTTTTGACCTTCACCATTCATTTACGACAGATCCAACGCGAGTTCACGCCCCAGCTCTGTGGTCAGTGACGACTCAGAGGACACGTGTCTCCTTGCTGGGTTTTACTTTACAGCACCGACACCGCTGATGAGACTCCCCACCACGCGATACAAAGCACCAGCCCGTCTGGATAAGAGGTGAAGGGTGTGGTGCTCGGTCCCCCTGTGCGCACCCCAGAAATGCCCAAAACGCTGTGACGCTCGCTGGGGAAGTCCAGGCAGGGCACAGGCGCTGGGACCTGGGGAGGAATCAGTAGGGGGCTCCCAGAAGGAAGGAAAAGGCATTTCAGGAAGATTGGGGTGACGTCTGCTGTGGCGTGGAGACGGGGCTGCAGGGGCTGGGTGGTGGGGAGGAAGCTTGGGCGAGATGACAGCCAAGGTAAGGGGCCGCCGTCGGGCCTTGGGCCTTCCGGCGAGATGGGGCAGAGCCCCGTGCCGGCCCGGGGGACACGCGGGGAGGGGAGCGATGACAGAACTTGCTACGGCAACAAGGAAGCCCGACTTGTGTGTCGCTCTTGAGGTACAGGAAGAAGCGTTACTGTGTGGGGAGCGGCGTCCTGCAGGGGACAGGCTGGCGCTCCCCGGCGCCGGGTGCTGTCCGAGGCCCCTCGCCACCTGCCGGTCAGACTGCGCGTCTTGACCCAAGAGGGAAGTAGAGCCCCACGGAGGCGTCGGGTCCCCCGCGTCCCCTACTGCGGGGAGCTGAGGGCTCCGCTGTGGCCGCCGGCCCCCACCCCGCGGCCTGGGCCACTCCCAGGGGCAGAGCTGGGCCCGCGGCCAAGTACCCGACCTGAGGGTCCCGGCTCCCGTGTTGCAGCCGTTTCCACCGTGGGCTGCTCAGAGCATCACTTCCCCGAGACACCCGCAGGGAGGCGTTCCCATCACGTGAGTCGGGAAATGGGATGCGCCTGGCTCTCCAGGGCGTGCGGCCCCGGGGAGATCCCAGGAAGACGCCCCCTGAACGCCCTGGTTCTGCTCTACTTGCCCGCAGGAGCGCCGTGTGCCCAACACCTGCGAACACAAGCACCGGCCTGCCCGGCCCCGTCGGAGTCGCGTGGAATCGGCCGGGAGACGGCGACTCTACGAGCTGGAAGCAGCAGTGCTGGGCGGTTCGGGCCCCCGGGAGGCCTCGCAGGGGAGGGCAGGCACAGGCCGCGGCGTGAACACCAGCGAGACGCCGCGCAAGTCCCCGGCGGCTTCGCTTGGACGTGCATGAAGCAGACCAGAGAGAAGCCATCAGGGAAGTTCGTCTGAAGCTCGCAGGTATGCATTGACCAGGGCACCGCTTTGAAGGTCTGCAGGGTGTAGGGAATCGGGGTGACTCTGTTCTAACTCCAGCCCACTCTCCGTGTGTGCCTGCGGATGGGCGTACAGACGTCGCTCTCGTCATCCCGTGGTGGACGTGACCACGAGGAAGACACAGTCCCAACGAGGGGTCATAATTGTCTTGGTTCTAATTTCCATCTGAAAACCGGGAGAACCCAGCTTTCTAGAGAGCCCAGCGCTCTACTCCTTGCAGACACACTGGTCACAGAGCACGAGAGAATCATCTAACGTCAAGCCAAAGGCAGCACCAGAGCACCAGAGTCACACGCCTTTCTCTCAGGGTCCCCACGACCCTCCCGGGTTGGTCTCAGGTTCTGCTGCCGTCCCCTGGGGGTCCGTCCCCTGCAGCTGCCGCCCGGGCCTCCAGCAGGCGCCTCTTCCAGTGGGTGGGTGGCTGTCGCCTCCTGACCCTCCGCCTCCTCCCAGAGCTCTTTCCGGCCATTACAGGAAGGTCCCTGCCTTCGGACGGAGCCCCTGCCAAGCTTTTCAGAGGACTCAGTGGCTGGATCGATGGTCTTCCCTCCCGACTGTCTGCCAGGCACTGTGCCCGGTGGGGGATAAAGCACCATTCCTGTCCTTACGGATTTACAGCCCGTGGGGAAGTAATTCATGCTCACAGATCGCTCCTGTCACCTGGAGAGTGGGACAGCGGAGCTGTGAACACAGCATTCAGGACCCTGGGCCTCGCCTCGGGGCTGCAGGTTCTAATCCAGTGTTTTCTCTGTTGGAACTCGGCCCCACACCCGGCCTGCAGCTGGTCACCGAGAGGTGGGACTCGTTTCCTCAAGGAAGAATCACATCAGACTTGGGTTTCCCTCTTCTCTGCCTGCACGTCACCAACTGTCACCGACCCCTTCCCCGCAGAGTCCCATGCGCCTCCCCAGGGATCTGGGGTTCCCTCAAACCCTAGAGCAGGGTAGGTTTGGGCTTCAAGGGATCACACCCGCTGTGTCTGAGGGCGTGCCCAGCCATCCTGGGGCTCTTCTGTGCCTTCCCTTAAGACTTTGGGACAAACATCCTCAAACCTGTCATTTTTCACTCTGCAAAGAAACAGTAAAGGACACCCCAGGTAATTGCAGTGTCCAATTCAGTCTTATATTGCGCTCGAAGTCTTTAAACGTAGTCGTCAGAGTGCAGTGCTCAAGCTACTATGAAAAAGGAATGATTTTTTTAAAAACAGGCATTAGTAGTCACATACGTGCATATTAGTTGTCACCCCTTTGGAAGTCGTTACGTTGGGCTAAAGTGCCACTGTTGTAGCTTTACGTCATTCTCACAGAAAAATCGGTCCCATTACTTTTGTAAAAGCTTTACTGATTTGTGACCCAAGCGGCCTTAGGATAATCCACCCCCTTGTTTCTCTGACTTTGACCCCAAGTGGCTTCTGGTTCGTTTCTGAACGTAAAGGCTGATCTTCACAGACGGGCTCTGACCTCACTCCTCTCTCACTCGCCTTGGAAGGGGCCTTGCGCTGTGCTGCAGACACGATTAAACTCCCCGCGCTCCGTTGTGCTCCCTAAGATCGTGGCCCAGTATTTGCTGCCCGGCCCTCCATACAGCTTGCTTTGTTCAGTGGACGTGCGTGGACGTGACGTGGGCCACCCCCGACAGATGCTTAGGTGACAGCTCCGTGGTGGCTAGCTCACCAAGGTTCCTTCCCCGCTGCCATGAGTCTGGGATGTCCCCGTCAGGAGCTGTGCCTTCAGCCCCGGCCCTGAATGAAGGTGTGGGGCAGGGTCTCAGTCATCTTCCCGTTAACATTCGACAGGAGCAGCAAGTAACAGCTAGGTATTGTCAGCTGCTGAGACTTCGGGGACTTGTCGTATCGTGTTGCCAGGGCCACGAGCCCGGGAGGCCTGGCCCGGCCTGCTCCCCTCGCTTTTTAAGCACAGCTTTCACCCCGCTTCCTTCCGCCCCTGTCCCCTGCGCCGCCTGTGCTCGCCTTCTGTGTGTTGTCTAAACCCCTGCCTGCCCGAGGCCCTTGGCACAGGCTGTTCGTTCCGCCTGAAATCCAGGTTTCTTGTGGTCGCGTGCTCCCACCTCTTCTGTCCCCTTCCTGTGGCAAACGTCTGCTCATCCTTCAGTCCGCAGGAACACCGTCGTTGCCGTCTCAAAAACACCACCCCGCATGGGAACCCTTATGATCACCCTATTTCGTGGGTTCAAGAATGAACATAGAGATTAGAGATAGGAAGGTACAGAAAAAAGAACCCCATAACAAATGCAAGTTACAGTGTCTAACGTGAAAAACACACTGGATAACATAAACAACAGACTGTACATTACAAAGGAAGAGCTTATTGAACAACACAGGAAATTAGCAAAAATATAGAATTAAACAATACTATTAACTAAATTTATAGAGCACTCCACTTAATAGCAATAGAACACACATTCTTTTCAAGTGCATACAAAATATTTACCAAGATAGACCATATTGAGGGTCATAAAAAAACTCAATAAATTTCAAATAATTCAGGACGTATAAAGTATGTGCTCTAACATTAGGAATCAAGTTAGCAATTAAAACAAAAATTCTGGAAAATATCCAAGTATTTAGCAACTAAATAACATATTTTTAAGTAACCTATAGGTCAAAGAAGAAATCTAAAAGGATTATTAGAAACTATTTTGAACTGAATGAACATGAAAACACAACATATTAGGTTTTGTGGAATACCACAAAAGCAGTACTTAGGGAGAAATATACTTATATATATATAGAAAATACCAAGGAATCCACATACACACAAAAAAACTACTAGAGATAATAAAGAAATTCACCAAAGTTACAGAGTTCAAGATCAACACAGTTTTTTTCCACATACTAGCAATAAATAATTTGAAAAGGAAATTAAGGAAACAATTCCATTTATAATAGTAGCCAAAAGAATAAAATACCTATCAGTAGATTTAACCAAGGAACTTCAAGACTTGCACACTGAAAACTATAAAACATCATTGAAAAAATAGTCAAGAAGACCTAAATAAGTGGAGAGGTATCTCATGTTCATGGATTGGAAGACTTAATATTATTAAGTTGGCAATACTATCCAAAGTGATCTATAGATTCAATACAACCTATGAAAAACCCAACAGCCTTTTTTTGCATAAATTTAAAAGCTAATCTTCAAATTCATATGGATTTGAAATGGGCTCTGAATAGCCAAAATAATCTTGGAAAAGAAGAAAAGTTGGGGAATTTATATTTCCTGATTTCAAAACCTACTTCAAATCTATAGTCATCAAAACAAGGTGGTATTGGCTTAAGAACAGACATATAGATCAATAGAATAGAATCAAAAGTCCACAAATAAATCTATCCTCTACGTCAAGTCGATTTTTGAAAAGGATACTGAACCCTTCGTGAGAAACAACAGTCCCTTCAACAAAAGGTGCTGGGACAACTGGCTGTCCACAGGCAAACAAATCCCTACCTCACCTGCTCTACAAAAATCAACTCAAAGTGGATCGACAACAGAATTGTAAGAGCTAAAACCATAAAACTTTCAGGAGACAACATAGTAGTAAATCTTCATTACTCAATGGATTCTTAGTCCTAATACCAAAAACATAAGTGAGCAATAACGAAAAAAACAGATAAATGGAACTTTAAATTAAAAACTTTAGTGCAACAAAGGACAATCTCAAGGAAGTGCAAAGACAACCTGCAGAATTGACAGATTTGCAGATTACGTATCTGATATGGTCTGCTACCCAGAATATATAAAAACTCTTACAACTCAGTAATTTAAAAAGCCAACGAGATAAGTAACCTAATTTTAAAAATGGGCAAGGGACATTAATAGACATTTATCCAAAGAAGATCTACAAATGGCCAGGAAGCACATGAGAAGATGTTCAGCATCACTCATCATTAGGGAAATCAAAACCACAATGAGCTATTCCTTCATACCAGATAGAGTGATGATAACAAACAAACAAAGCAGTAAATAACTAGTGTTACTGAGGACATGGCGAGATGGGAACCCCAATACGTTGCTGGTGGAATGTAAGATGTTTCAGCTGCAGAAAGCAGTTAGAGTTTTCTTAAACTCTCAGTGTTGTCCTGGACTCCTATTGTTTCCGGGACGCCCATGGAGCCCACAGGGGACCCTTGCATTATGAATGCGGATCGTGCGGTCCTGTCTGTCCTGCTGGTTGATTCTGCTGTTTAGCGAGAGCTGATTATCACCTCTTGGGAGCCCACTGAAAACAGTGTCGTTGTATCTCGAATTTTGATCAGGCTTTTGGGCAGTAACTTCATGGACTTGTTTTTCTTCCGTCAAAACATCATTCAGAGCTGGAAATACAAAAAACAGCTTGAATACTCAGTAATCGGTCCCTATGAGGCTGTTCTTCAAACTGTCTCTTGAAGAACATTCTTTCCTCCTTGGCTCTCTTGTCTTGGAGGCTTTCAATTTGTCAGTACCCATCTTAACCTGGGGCGCCCAAAATGAAAAGCAGTATTCTAGCTGTAATCAGACCAGTGAGAAACCCAGTGGAATGACTGTTCTATGTGATTTCAACAGGACCATCCTAGTAATTCAATCAGGATTTTTTTTTTTAATTTTAGCAATTGTATCCAATAATTGGGTGTACTATGGACAAGCAAAACCCTCCTACCTTTTTCACTGTTGTCAAATCACATCTCCCCATTTTGTCTTTAGGCATTTCAGTTTTTAAAGGTAAACACAGAAGAGAACATTGGGTTTTGCCTGTCACTCCAACCTGTCAGGACTATGTCAGATCTTGATTTTTATCATCAATGATATTTATTCCCTTTTTCATTTTTCATTCGTCTTCAAACTTGCTAAACCTGTCTTCTGTATCATCAAGCCAGAAATAAAAGTGTTAATGGGACAGAACTGTAACTTGCTTCTAGAGATCTCCCCCCAAATTCAGGAGCTTTTCCACCAAATATTTTTGCACACCTACTATGTACCAGAAACTACGTCAAGAAAACTAGAACTAAAACAAGATATAAAATATGGTCTCTGGAGAAAAAAGTAAGTTACGGTCTCTGATTGGGCTTCCTTCAAGTCATTAAAGGATTCAAAAACATACCCTGTCCTTAAGCATGTGACTTGGATTTTTATACTGTGTGCAGAGATTGATGCTACATTGTTAGCTAGAAGAATCGTGGAGGTACAATAACATGTTTTCATCCACTACGTGGATGACCTGAGGCGTCTTAGAACGTAGTGTATTGATAGGGACTTGCGGTATAGCGAGGCCAACAGATCAGGAGACAATGGCCACCAAAAAGAGAGGCAGTTCTTAAGAGAAGGGGGCACGTCACGCCCCGGGGGGCCGCACAGGGATGCACCAGGGCAGGGGAGGGGGCAGAGGGGAGGGACTGGGGACAGGGGCCTTCACTGTGGTTTCCGTGGGAAGGAACGGGTGAGGCAAGACAAGCAGGCTTCAGATTGGCTGTCCCCTGTTGTCCGGTACCCGGCCCCGGGGTGACCGAGGCAGGAGGACCGTGGCCTGGTGTGAGAGCCAGTGCCGGAGCTGGTGGGGCGCGGGCTCCGGGTTGGTTGGTTTGCACTTGCAGGGCACGTCTGAGGGCCCGCCAGGTCCCGTCTCTAGGAACTGGCTCACCCTGCCAGGGGCCACCCCTCCCAGCTCAGCAGGGCCCCAGGTGACGCAGCATCAGAACACAAAAAAAGGAAAGACACGGCGAACACCACGCGTGCTCCGTACTCACAGTGCCGCTCGTCGCTGTGTCCCTTCGCCACCCGCACAGGAGCTCCACCGTTCAGTGTGTGCGGTACTTACCCAGCCCTCCGGGCCTTAGGGATGGCAGTGCCCGCGATGGAAACGCACCTCCCCCAGGTCCCAGCCTGCAGTCCGCCACAGTGGGGAGGGAGCTGGGGCGGGATCCGCGTGGGGGGCGGGGGCTGCCACACCTCATTAACAGTGACGTCTTCAGGATGGGGTCTCAATTAGATAAGCTTTGGTTTAACAGCCAGGCCTCAGGAGTTTGAAGCCTCTGTCTGAAACCAAGAGCTGAGACTTGGAGGAGGGTCGGGCTGGGGAATATTCTCCCTCCCGGAACTGACCAACAACCTGTGACTTTTTGAAATCCCAAGCTGACAGGCTTATGAACACCCGCCAGATCCAAACGTGTCTCCCGAAACTGTGGTTACGGGGTCGGGAGAAGCACAGGCAGAACGTCCCTGTGACGAGACACACGGGGCTTCCTCGTCCCAGGGGGAAAGAGAATTGCAGATTTCCTGCGTTTGCAACGTCACCACGATGGGCTCTTTCTGTGCAACAAAACGGTGGCGAATCTGATGTACCGGGGAGGTCGGGACAAGGACCCCCCCCTTCTCTGAGGGATAGAGCTTCAAACAGGGGAAACCTGTCCTGTAGGGAGGGACTGAGCATCAGCTGGCTTCTACACGCTATTATTTCTATCACATGGGGGACACGGCTCTTGGAGGTTAGTGACCGGCTCAGATCAGGTAGGTACCTAACACGACCGCGACACGGTCTCATTCTGTATCACAGTCTTCTTCCTACACCCTCATTGCCTCCTGGACCTCAGGTCACCTGTCAGAAACACCATTGCACTAGAAAAACAGGAGCATGTCAACTGTTAACACCCAAGCACGCACACCGAGAAAATGTCTCAGGATCGATGGACTAATTTTTGTGCTGGGGAAGGGACATAAATAAGAAACATTTAACACAAATTGTGGAAGTTCAGTAACTTTGGTTACCAAAGATTTAAAAATAATACTTGCAGAGAATTAAAAATACACCAGATAGAATGAAAACTCAGACAGCTATTTGAATTGAAAGTGTTCTTTGTATAAAAAATGTGACAAAATTATTTAGCTTTAGATGTTCATTCCAACCCAGTCCTCGGGGCTCTTCTTTATAGATTTTACAAGAGAGTAAGAAAATTCCTTGTGCAGTCCATTATTAATCATAAGATTCATGGCCTCTTTTCTTTATCTCTGTTCTTAAAACATGAGCAGGATGGCCAAACACATACTTCGGATTCTATGTCTGAGTTTACAAATTCATTTTGCATGTATCTTTTCTCCTCATCTCTTCCTGTGTTGCAGCCTCCGAGATATTCTCTTTGCAATACCCTCACGGTGCTCAAGGATCTATAAAATTCTCGGAGCTAAGAAAACTGCACACGCCCGTCTTAGCGGAAGGAGGAGGCTCAGAGAACAGATTGGACCTGCAGATTACAGCCCGCCAGCTCCAACCACAGGCAAGCAGCCCTGCTCTCTTAGGTCACAACTCGAAATCCCAATATAAAAGGCAAAACGTGACTTCAGCGTGTCTTCTACATTTCCTCTGCCTTCCCCGTAACACAGGTCTGGCAGAAGTAATACACAGACTTGAGTTATGATTTTAGTACGAAATCATAACCATCCATGCTTATGATTTTGTAATAAAAAATTTGATATAAATTGCCAGCTCATAAAAAAGGGGTATTATTTGTATAACCATATGTATGGTTATGATTTTGTACTAAAATCGTTACTCAAGTCGGGCGTTACTTGTGCTGGACCCTGTATTGGAGAGGATTTAATTCTGACAAAGGAAAATAACAAAAGAACTGACTATATCACATCCAGAAATAGGGTCTGTGGAATGAAATCTCAGCGATCACACGGCTCACTTCTTTTTGGTCAATCATCTTGTGGACCTTCAAAATTTTCTAAATTGTCCTATTTACCTGCCTTATATTAACTCTAAAACAAATTTAAATTCCGACATTTGAAACACTCATCATTTCTCATAGTCAAAATATGAGAAAGTCTTGAGATTTATCGCAGAAAAAATCTGGGAAAAGCTAGGCAGTCAACAGAGCTGCTAGCACAGAATGCAAACTCAAACCCAGAGGAAGTCTGTTATCTTCAGAAAAGCATTAGTTCAGCTCCCTGCACTTCAAAAACAATTCTCTTGTTTTATTACACGTAGCCTGTTTCTAAAGAGTTCAGAAATCAAGAAATAAAGCCGGTAAATTAGGGCTACAGGAAAAAAAGGGGGGGGGGTTCCTGAAAACCTAAGGTTAAAATTGGGGAGAGAAAGTACCCACTGATGTCAAGGAAGATGGCCCCACTCCCTTGTCACTTGGCAGGGTGGCCAGAGGCTTTTGTAGCTGGAACAGATCTCCAGATAGTGTGTTGTAAGAAACCGTGCTGTGCTGGCGCGCCCAGGGACCGGTGACCCGGTACGTCTCCCGGCGTTTAGCGTCCCTAATGCCGTCCGTGCAGGCATGTGAACGCCCTCACGTAAACATGCGGCCGTGTTCTCCCGCCTGTAAGATTGTCTGCACGTCATGCTGAGAGCAGGCAGGGTGCGAAGAACGGCCTCGATCTTAAGGAAGCGCCTGTCTGCACACGTTTCACCGCCAAAGCGACGTCTAGCTTCGTGCCAAGATGGATTAGGCTTTAGTCACATCTAAAAATTCTCTGAAGAGGCTGGAGATGGTGGTGGTTTAGGTTCCTTAAAATTTCGGAGAGCAGAAACGGGCTGGGGGAGAGGGAGCTGGCCTGGGGGCGGGGTCCCTGCGGGCGTGCTCGGCTTCTGACCCGGCCCATGGGGAGGCAGGGGGTGAACTTGGCTGCAGGGGGGTCGGCTGTGAGTGAATGCTCCGTTATTCTCCACACGGGTCTCCATCTCACGTGCATATCGTTTCCTGCATTGGCGAAAGACCTCATTTTCCGAAAAACTCTGTTTATAGCAAATAAAGAATAATCCAAATGCATTTTTAAATTGCGTAAGTAAGAGTGGTCGGGCTCGCCCTGAGCCCCCAAGCCTTGGGGGGCTCTCGGGGAAGATGAAGGCCTTATCCACGGCGGCCTCACTAGACATGCTCCGGCAGGCACCCACCCAGAAACCACCGTTGCCTCCGAAAGCTCCGTGTGCGGGCTTAGGCTTCAGAGGCCGTCAGGCTGGTGGAGAAACGGAACCTTCTCGAGTTGTTCTGGCGTCGCCCGTTGGGAGCTCTTTCATTTGGCTCCTGTGTCCCTATCACTGTGCGTTATTTCCTTCTGTCCCCGTATTGCTTCCCTGCTCCCTGACACTGCGGTAGCTCGGGGCTCGCCTTCCGAGTTCCCCGACGTCACGCTCTAATTCCCTCTGTCACTCTTCTCCAGGCTCTGCGCCCCGTCTCATGGCACGTAGGTTAGAATCGCAGATCCTGCGGTAGTTAATGTGTGTGTGTGTATCAGTGCGATCAGTTGACATGAGAGACTGCTCCAGTAACCTTTAATGTTAATGAAACTTCATTTAGAGAAGATAAGAATTAGATTCATTATGAATTATTTAATTATACAGCCAATTAGAGACCGTATGCATGAAAGGAGAAAAGAGAGGGTAATGAGCAAAAGTGACAAGCCACGGTCCTTTCCGGGCCACGGGAGACCGTCAGACACCGACACTGGAAGCCTGCCTCCTCCCGCACCGAGTCCGCCAACAGCGTGCTGGGTCTGGCTCTGTCCTGCCTTTGGGTGGATCGGGAAACTGAGGAAGGCCTGGGTTTCTCCAAAGACTGTAAAATAAATATGCAAGAATGAAACTTCACAAAGGAAGGCTGCTGCAAACCTACGGCACAGTTCACCTGGTTTATTGGAAAGCGCCCGCCTCTCGCTGCCTTCCAGGGAGGGCCCATCACTTGTCCCAGCAGCCCCGCTGGGGACGACTTGACCTGCGCAGGTCGGGGACAACAGGCGTGCTGCTGTTTGCCCGACAACCTTTGTCACCAGTAGACCCTGTCCTTCTAATTTCAGGGAACACATACCAAGGTCTGCAAAAGGCCCCTCTGTGGCCCCTTGCCTTTGATTTGCAATTAAAAGGCAAACAGCCCCCATGAATGGAGACTCACGTCACAGCTCTCTCCAAAGTAAACTGAAGGAGAAACCCCCATTTGTTTCCAACAGACCAACACTTCATATCCTGAGGGTTTGAGTAAGGTCAAATACACTCAAACAAATCCTTCTAGCAAGTTCTGCTTGGTGACCTGGCTCACGTTCAATGCTTTGGTTTTGCATATCTGACAGTGCACAGTCTTAGCCAAAGCTATTACTTTACTCTTTCTAAAACGTGCATTGCCTAAACTCACCCAGCCCATTTGCTTTAGCCGCTGTGGCTAACTGGGAACATATATTGCTACATATTTTCAAAATATAGGGAGTGTCTGGAATGTCAACCCAATCTTGCTCCTTTGTTGGAGCAGAGATGGAGTTTCAGAAACTCACCGGCCTGTAAACTCCACCTCCATCCCTCCAAGCCTCCCGTCCAATCCGGTGGTTGACTGCATTTCCCTTGAAGGACAGGGGGCGGCTCTCACGCCATCACACATGCCCTTCTCTTGGTCACGGTGTAAATTCTGTCTGCAGTCTCTCTCAAGGCCCTCAGCCTCAGTAAAACGTCTCTCTCTCACGAGGCTCCGTGAAGAAGGACTTGCTGTTTAGATCGTTGGCTTCACGGTAGGATTATAAAACTGTATGATCGGAAATTCAGATGTAGCCAATCGCTTCCTTGGTCTAGCTGCGTTTGCGGGCCTGCGGGAGGTCGCGGGCCCTGAGGTGTGGCTGCTCCCCCTGCACTTAGGGAGCAAGCGTAGCGGTCACGAGGATGCCAACGAGAAGACACGCTAGTTAGTGTCTTAAATGAATGTAGGGGTCCTGTAAGCTGACCTCAAACTTGAAGGTAATCATATAATTAAATGCTTCCATTACTAAGCCAACAGCTAAATAATTGGACGTGCCACTCTCACTTCCTGGCAGTCTTTCCTCACAGGACCTCGTACTCGGTACCTTTCTTGCCTTTTCTCAGATGGCCTTAGCCTTTTAAGCACCTCCAAATATGAGGCAACGTGAGCTGGAGGACCACGTCGTAGGCCTCTTCACTTTTTTCAAGTAACCGCCACAGACGCAACACTTACTGTTCAATCTGGAACCCCATGATTATTATTTTTAACTTAAGAAACAAAAAAAAAACCCCAAAACCAAAAACCTACCTATCCCATCATTCTGGTGCATGGACTGTCCTACGATGTACGGTATTTGCTGTTGATGTTGGGGATCGCTAGACCCTGACCCGTGTTTCTGAGTGCCCTAAAACTGTTTGCAGCATTTATTGAAACTTCAGTAGGCAATTTTGATCAATCAAGCACCTATTTTTTAACCATAAAACCTTTTCATGATTAAAAAAATAGTGACTGAGCATCTGCTTATGTCAGGCAGGGTACACGAAGTCGAGGTACGAAGAGGAATAAGACAAAGCGTGCCTTTATGTGTCACGGGAGGGGCACATAAATACACAGCTGACCGGTGGTGAAATTCAGCAGGTCCCTGGGGAAAGACACCGAGCTCCCTGACACGCAGGGACCCTTTCTGTGGGAAGTGGCTGCTGAGCCCGGTCCTGGAGAAGGAGGCGCTGACGGCATGCGTTGGGAGCCATAGCAAACAGCTCGCTCCATTCAGGTGGAGGAGCTGGGCCCGGGAGGCTCTGTGGGCCGACATCCTTCCACTGTCCGTGTCGGGTATGTGGGGAGGGTGTGGTGGGGCTGGGGCGGGGCTGGGGCGGGGCTGGGGGCAAACATAGGCACCTGAAGTCTATAGACAGCTTCCCATCTCATTTCCACTGACGGCTCCAGCCTTTTACATTCTTAATGAGGGTGCAATTAGTACCCAAATGGACTGTCTTGATTTCCTCCCTTTATTTCTGTCCCTCCGGATCCGACTGAGCTGCTAATGAACAGTGAAAGGGCCTGAAGGCGCCGAAAGGCAGGAGAGACCAGGAGAGGGAAGTGTGAGCCTCCATACATCCATCTCTGTCCCTGCGAGCGACCGCAGGGTGAACCACGTGCTGCCGATGGCGTGTCCCCTCCACCCTAAGCATCCCACAGAGAGCTCAGTTCTCCTCACAACACCTCCACAGGGAGTAAATAATGGATTCAACAGAGTTTGAAGAGCAAAACTACAACGTCTTACCCTAAAATAATGACTCAGAGATGTGCACACCTTTCTTCTACGGTTTCCACAACCCATCTTGAGGAAGAATAGGAAGCCCCAGGGAAATGACAGGGCATCCAGGAGACTGTCTACTGTCCCTGAGCATGAGGTCCTTCACACCCAAACCCCATCTCCCACTTTAACAGCTGGGTGACCATGAGCTGATTATGTAGCCCATTTGGGTCTCAGTTTTCTCATCTGAAAAATGGGGGAATAGTCCCTGTCTCGTGGGCTGGTAGAGTCCTTTTCAGAGCAATTCTTTTATGTTCCTAAGTCCCAGCCATTACGAGGGCTTATACTGAGTACTGAAATGCAATACTAATATATTTGCTTCTCAAAATCAGCCCAGTTACGCTGTTACCAAACTGGTGTTTAGTTCCCAATTGCACCTACTTGTGCACCAACTCCAGGCTGTGCTCGGCCGACCGCCATGGGAAGGCTGTGGCCCTGGGGCTTGGAATTCTGCACGTTTTACCACGATTGCTAATAGCAGCATGGACGAAGGCGCCCCTGGACGTGCCACTCCGGTCAGTGATAGAAGACAACATGCGGGCGACGGAGATTACAGTTACGCCCCAATGACTGCCTTACGGGCCGTGACCCCGCGCTCGTGCTAATGGGTAGCTGCCCCGTAATTGCCACGTAACGGGGAGACGGAGCCTAGAACCACGTTTGAGACTCCGCTTTGGCGGTAACTCACCCACTGTACCTACGCGGCGTGACGTGACCGGGAGCAAAACTTATCTTCCGGCCACATCACCGTGTCCTTCTGTCACATTCCTTTTCTGGCCACCTCTGGCCACCTCTGCCCAGAAGCACTCTCCATGGAAGCATTTGTTGTACAATCAGCCTCCCATGTAACCTAGCCCTCTGGGCTTGCTCAGGAAGGGGAAGGAGACCACGTGCCAGGATGCAGGGTCGAAAACCTGAACACTTCCCGGACGTCCAAGACGCTGACACAGCGTGATGACAAGGCAGCTCGCTGCGCAACGCTGCCGCGCAACGAAGTGGTGCCATTTCGCGTTCAAGTCATCTGCATTGTTGGTTCCGTGGTCGTGGTGAGCCACAGCGGGCTGTAGGCTCAACTCTTCTGAGGCTTTAAACATTAAGAGTTTGAGATGGGGCTTGCAGGAGCGTGAGGCTGAGTCCTTCATACATTACAGACAGCAGTGCCTCCGGGATCTCCAGGGATGCTTCCCGGAAAGACAGAAGGACACACCACCATTTGCCCTTCTTTATCCCTCCCTTCGTCCCACTGCTGAGACCTGGGCTGCAGCTTTTGGTACCATCTTGGATGATGAGGATGAAGGTGCTGGGATGGGGCCCAAGCCCGGGCACTGGGTCCAGCATCCAAGCTCTGGGGACAGCGACCACGGCAGGAAGTAGTGTCGTGACTCAGGCTCGTGGCTCCTCTGTGCGTCTATACCATTTCAGACCATCGTCCTGCTTCATTTTTTGGACCTTCCCGACTTCCAAGCATCCCACCTGTTACCTAAATACCTACTTTAAAGGCTTACCGTGCTCTGTGTCGTCCGTGGTTACGGGGCGCAGGGCTGACATGGATTTTGATGGAACAGACATGTAATTGGCTTGTGTTTGGCAGCAAAGGACATAATTTCATTTTCCTTCCTGCTGTACAGCGGGGAGAATGGAAGTAAAAGCAGGGGTGATGTCCTGAGGAATGATTCAGTCCTATACCAGTGCCCTCCTCTGCCATCTAACGTTTGAAGTGCTTACAGCTAGGGACAGAGAGACATGGTCTTAAAAATGCAGAGGGCCTTGCCTAAGAAATGA
Source organism: Lyroderma lyra (assembly GCA_004026885.1). NCBI lineage: Eukaryota > Metazoa > Chordata > Mammalia > Chiroptera > Megadermatidae > Lyroderma > Lyroderma lyra. The sequence continues at coordinate 78,275 of PVJL010002827.1, read as the reverse complement.
GCCAGAACAAGCTCATTTGGGGGACGGATCCAGAAAACCCCCGTTTCTCCCACTGTTACAATGAGATCGTTACAGTTTCTAACCTGGGTTAAATTTCTTTCGGCCTCTTCTAGGGTTTTTGACAGAAGTCTCCAGGTATTTTGGTTCCCAACAATCGCAAGTTTTGTCTTCATCCATTATCTTCAGTGAGAATATCTGTTGGGCTCTTATTAGGTGCCAGGCATTGTGTGAGGCTCAGAGATGGGCACGTCGAAGAAGAAGGCACTGCCCCTGCCCTAGGCGAGACAAACGGGACAGTGCCGTGCGGGCTGGGGGCCCGCAGACGAGGCCGGAGTGACCTGCAGAGGAGGGGGCACTGCGGCCTGCTGTCGCTGGCTAAGAGGTTGGCACCTCATGCACCGGCATGGAGAGGCGTCAAAGGACTTTAGGCAGAGCAGTAACGTCAGTTCAATTTGAAAACTCTAACTCCACCCAGGAGCCTGAGAGATGGGTGAAAGGAGGCAGGCAAGCTCGTTAGGAGGCCAAACCTCAACAGCCCGCGAGGAAGCTAACCAGGGCCCACGCCAAGGCCGTGGGATGGGGTTAAAGGGCGTGCGGGTGGGGGCAGCGAGAGGCCATCTCCCAGAAGCATCCGCAGGGTCGGGGCGGAGGCGGGGACGGGGATTGGAGAGGAATGGGGACGAGTGTGCAGTGCGTGCCTGGCTGCGTGCGTTTGGATGTTTTGAGTAGTAGAGGTACCAAACGGGCACCTACCTGCACGCTGTGGCTGCTGGGAAATGACCTGGAATTTCCCGAGGACCCTCCGTACTGTTCCACGGTGGCTGGACGGTGGTTGCCGTCCCCACTGGCAGGGCACAAGGGCTCCCTTTTCTCCACGTTCTTATTGCTTGTCTTTTTGAGAAGTCACCGTAACAGGTGTGAGGTGACAGAGACTACACTGTGCTTGTGACTTGTATTTCCCTGACGATGACCTGTGTTGAGCACTTTTCTCATTTACCTGTTGGCCAGTTGTATGTCTCTTTAGAAAAATGTCTATTTCTATCCTTTGCGTATTTTCAAATCAGATTTTTTAGTTTTTTTCCCATTGCATTGTCTAAGTTCCTTGTATATTTGGTAATAACCCATTACTAGGTGCATGGTTTGCAGATTGTTTTCTCACATTTCATAGATTGGCTGTTCGTTTTGTCCGTGGTTCCTTCTGCTCTGCAGAAGGTTTTTATTTTTTTTATTTTTATTTTTTTTTAATTTGCGGGGGTTGCGGGGTATGTGGGTAGCTCCCCGGCTGGGAATCGAACCCAGGCCGCAGTGCTGACAGCGCCAGCGCCGAAGCCTTCAGCTGCTACACCACCAGGGAACTCCCTGCAGAAGGTTTTTAGTTCGATGTAGTTCTACTCGTTTTGCTTCTGTTGTCCGTGCTTTGGACATCATATTTAAAAAATCATGGCCAAGACCTATGTCACAGATCTCTGTCCCCAAATGTTCTTCTAAACCTTTTACAGTCTCACATCCTGTGTTTAAACCCTTCACCCATATCAGGTTAATTAGATAGGGGTGCAGTTCCTTTTTCATGTGTGATGTTTATCTCCTCGTGACCCAGCAATTCCACTTGGGGGTAAAGTCGATGGAAGAGGTATGATGTACCCTGAAACCTCTCCAGAAAAATCCGAGCTCTGTGGCACTGAGAACATCCAGGAGCCAGCAACTATGACAAGTAATGTGGCACAGAGACCCAAGCCGGTGTGAGAAAAAGGAAAGACATCACAGAACTAGAGGGGCCTGTGGACGCGTGTGTCCCGGTGCCTCTGGTCTGCTGAGCTCTCGCACCGCAGCTCACACGGGGACCCGCTGTGGACCCACTGCTACTTGTCGGTTATCGTGCAGGACGTAGGCCAAGTCGGACTGACGGCACCTGCTGGATCTAAACAGGCAAGTGCCAGGTAGGCCTTTCTGGAGAGAAATCAGGTTTGATAGATGGATTAAAAATATATTTAAACCACAAGATAAAGTCACCTAAAAAGGTGTCCGTTGACAGAGAAGAGGATCCAAACCCCGAGAGGAGCCCCGGGAGCGTGCAGGGTCAGCGACACCAAGCTGCACCCTTCTAGAAGGACGACGCGATCGATGGATCGATTCGATGAGAACAGAGAAGCGGCCGTTGAATGGGGCGGTGGGGGGACCACTGGTGTCCTGAATGGAGCAAGATACGTGTCCGTGGGGTGACATGAAGAAAGTCTCCTTGGAGGGGACCGGCTTGAGAATGCCAGGTCAGGAAGCGAAACCGATTGCAGAGAGCCCTTCCCAGGAGCTGAGCTGGGAGGGACAGAAGAGGGATGGGGAGGAGGAGGGAGGGCTGGGGGGGAGGGAGGGCTTTCCAAAGACAGGACGCGAGAGCGCAGGTGTCGCGCTGGTGGCATGCTGCTAAAGAGAGACCTGTGAGGTTCCGGGGGGAGGCGGCAACCCAAGCACAGTGTCCTCAGGAAGCTGAGAGAGGGTGGCACCCAGGGCGCAGGGGCACGTGCTGGGTTTCCACAGGGACCACGTCACCCGCAGTCGCAGGAGAGGCAGCCCAGGGCTGAAAGGAAGTGCAGGCTGCGGGGGCGGGGGGCAGTGCTGACTTCATTTCCACTGTTTCCTCAACGACGTCCGAGGTGAAGTGGAAATTGTTCGTTGAGATGGGGAGGAGGCAGGGTGAGGATCTGGGGTAACGAGGGGGCCTGGAACCGTTGTTAAGGGAGAGCGCGAACACGCCAGGCGAACGGGCCGGACTGCCAGGAGGGCGGCGTCCCCCCGTGAGGGCCGTGACCACCGACGGGACGTCAGACAGGCAGCGCGGCCTCACGCCTCCGTCCGGTAGCCCTGCAGGTGCGGGACCCCGCCGGCTGGGCCCAACCAGGGCTGGCGGCGGGCCGGAGCGTGCAGTGACGGCAGATTCAGGGGTTCGGCCGCAGTGACGACCATGCTGCACGAACTTCCAACTCCGACGCTCGTGTACTCGCTGAAAATCGTTTTGCAAACACCGAACCGTCCACGCATTTCTAAAGGTCATTTAAAGAACAAGACTGTCTCAGTGCACCGGGAGTGCTGCGACAGAACGCTGCGGACGAGACCGCCTGGAAGCAGCAGGAATTTATTCCTCGTGGTTCTGGAAGCTAGGAAGTCGGAGACCGAGGCACTGCGAGATGCGGCGTCGGGTGACAGCCGCTGCCTGATCACAGAGAGCCTTCTTGCTGCGTCTGCGTGAGGAGGGACGACAGAGACCTCTGGGCTGTCCCTTACGATGGCACCAATGCCGCTCATGAGAGCTCTGTCCTCGTGGCCTAAGCACCTGGCCAAGGCCCCCTTCCACACGGCCTTACACGGAGGACTGGGCTTCACCTTAGGAATTTTGAGGGGACACAAACCTTCCGTCTGTAGCAGGAACCAATGAATTTTCATACCATAGAACTCTGGAACCCACCATGATCCATTTAAAAATACATCTGAAAGTACTTAAGTTGAAATTTTTCATGTTTTTCTTTATATTTAAACCTGTACTTCCAGCCCACTTTCTCCCCCTGATGACTGTATTCTCTATTTTTTTACTCACAAGTTATTTTTGTCGATCACCTTCATACATTTCTCTGCAGAAAACATATATAAACTGAAGCCTAATGTAATTTTTTATATTTTTTGTAAGCATCAGGCTCTGAGTGTTAAAACATGTTTTCCTTCTGGATGAGTTACTATTACAGTTATTATCCACATACAGTGAGCTAAAATGGTTTTCACGTATTAAAATTTTTACCAAAATATAAAGACGATTTAAAATGTGATAACTATTAGACATACACACGATGCTTTATTGAAAGTCCTTCCCTTAATAAGGTACACGAGGACACTCCTGGTTCAGTGAGCGATGTCGTCCGTGGGCGACCGTGACCTGCGTCCGCGTGCAGCTGTAGCAGCTCTCGAGCCTCCGTGGGCTCCTGAGTCTCCAAGCTGCCCGCCGCCGTGAGGCGCTGCCCACCTCGCCGAGCGAAGCCCGCCCCTGCGGAGCGCCTCAGTCGTACGTGGCGAGCCGCCGCGCCCCCACAGGGCCCCTGCACACGCCCCGCGCCCTGCCAAACACCCTTTTCAAAACTGCACGTGGACCCCAGCCAGCGACGAGACAGGGACGTGGGGGCTGCACTCAGCGCCCCATCTGCTCTGCGCACGGCTCACGCCGGCTTGTCACCCACAGCAAGGGCTCAGCCACACGCACGGAGCCCACGGCGGGCTGGGGCAGACGTGTCTGGGGCATTCGTGTCTTCCTCCTCCCTGCACCCCGAGGGGACTCACGGCTGCTTCCAGAACACTTCTACCTGCGGGTCTCAGAAAACACACACACACAACCCTGTGGTACATTTTAGACATCAGGAAATAAATGACGCTCTTGGGGGGTAACTCGATCTTGCGCTTTTGTTAAGGCAGCCTCAGTGCATCGTCCCAGCCCTGCGACACGGCGGCATGTGTGAGTGGTCTCATGTCAGGTCTCACGGAAAATCACTTCTTTCCTAGACTGTGCACCAGTCCTGGTCAGTAAGACGTAGCGAGTTTTTCCTTTCACGAGCCAGGAGAGGGCACTGGAAGTTGCAGGGGGTAAGACAAAGACCACACATCCGTGCAATGACCCCCAGGGACAACTCATGCCTGTGTGACTTCCGTGCAGGATCTCGGAGTCATCGCACGTCATGGCCGCCTCCTCTGCCCCCTCTCCTGGAAGTGCTGATGGGCACTGGGAATCCTGCCATGCCAAGTGAGGATGTTTGGTGCTGGTGTCCCCTGGCTGCCGTCATGGCCCCACGGCCACCCGGCAGTCCTCACATGGGCAGTGCACGAGAACCTTCCTCGTGGGGACGTTCCGAGACAGTCCCTTAGCATCCCCCCGGGGACCTCCCACCGCTGTTTTCTCTGGTACCTGCTCCCTTCTTTGTCCTCTGTGCCCAACTACCTACCTTGTAACTAGCTCAGTCCGAGTGTCAGACCTCCAGGAGTTCAAAGTCAAGAGCAAACCCATATGGTCTGCTCAAGTGCCAATGGCTCAGGCAGAGAAAAACACCCTGACCCTTCTTTCCCCCACGCTCTAAACAGGGGCTTCTATAACCGTCACTTTTCCGGCCAAGAGGAAGGTTCTCCCGCTGGGAATTGCACGTAAGATCGGGAAAGAAAGCACATCGTTGGGGAGGCAGGCCAGTGACCTCGGAGATGCCCCACCTGACAGCTGTGCCCTGTGTCCCAGCCATAGCATCACTGTGGGCCTGGGGAGCCCTCGGTCATAGAGAATAGAGTCTTGTCCTGGTTCCCTCAAATAGTAGGGGGTTTATTATAAGGATATACCTTGAGATGAGAGCGGCTGACCCTTCCAAGGGACTCAGCAATAGAAAGGACACATGGTTTGCATGTTGGAAAACTGTTCAGGATTCCAGGCATATCGGGGGGGTGGGGGAGAGTGTGGATCCCCTTGGCGAGCAGGGGTCCATGCGTCCCCTCGCCTTCACAGGGACTTGGCTCTCGGCCTCTGCTTCCACGGGCTGTGGTCGGCCAGTCCCGCCCCCCGCCCCCCGCACGTGCTCTGACTTGTGCTCACGCACAACTTGGGCTTGTTTGTGACTTTGGCTTGTTCGTGACTTCCGCTCACTCCCAGTCGCAGCCCGCGCGTCGCCCCTGCCGTCTCCCCGTCCCCGCCTGTGCGCTCGCCGCTTCTCTTCTGCTCTCAGACTGTCCCTCCCAGCGCCGGGGTGATCCGAGGAGGACGGGGGGCCTGGGTCTGTGAGCAGCGTTCTTGTCGCTGGCAGCCTTTACTCTGGGCCTCAGGCAGAGCATTCGCAGCTGCTAAAATCCTTTCGGCTGCTTTAAGCAAACAAGGAAGGTATCGAAAGCACAGCGGGCCGGACGAGCGCTCAGAAAACGAGCCACCGCCGACGGAGGCCGAGGAATTGGAGGCAGCGGCCGAACCCCGCCTCCCGCTCAGCCGAGAGGGGACTCCACTGCCATCGTGGAACAGGAGGGGCTGTGAACTGTAACCGGCACCCAGGCACGGAAACACCAGCTGTCCGTGTGCGTCCCCCGGCCCCAGCGGTCCCGGAAGCCGGACATCGTGCAGGCCCTGCCGCAAGCAGCTCCTCTCCTGCCAGCTCCACGTCCCAGTTCCAGGTCTCAGGAGGGTGTGTGTGACTGGCCAGGTCCAGGCCCTGTGCTCTCACCCTAGCTGCACTGGGGGTTGGGGTAAAGGTAAGGAGGAGGGCACAGAGTGTCTATAGCTCCTTGGGGGCCTCCCGCCGTGCCCCCACGACAGCAAGAGGCTAGATGATGGCCAGCCGAGAAGGAATGCAGAGTCCTCCCCATGACGCATGGCTGGCTGACCTCGGACTGCAAGGCCACCCTGAGCCAACGCGCTCTGCTCAGAGGAGCCGGACATGCCTCCTGCCCGCGGCAGGGCACTGTGGGCAGGGCGGGCATTTTGATCCAAGTCCAAGACAAGCTCCCAACCTAAGGCGACTGTATCATGCACACATTTGCTTGAAGCCACATGAGGCACACCGACATCCAAAGTTGGCGTACATGTCTGTATGTCTGGTCGGACTGTCCGTATTTCGGGGCAGACACTTCCTCTTCTTTATTTTCATCTCTCTCGTGCCCAGGGCTCTGCTGGCACATAGCAGATGCTCCACAAACGTCTGGTGAACTTAGTAGGACTGGTGGTCCAGGCAGTTTCCCATGGCACGAGATAACACAGGGTCTCCATGCTGTGGGCAGGCCATGCATTAAACAAATAAACAGAAAAGGAGTTACTGACACATCCCTAAGGAGCCAAAGACGTCAGAAATTCCGTGACTGACACTCGGCTCCACGTTGTCTCTGCATTCGCAGGACACAGACCTCTGAAATCGTGGCAGATGGAAGGAATGTGAGAACTGCTAGGAAGAAGAGAGACAGCGACATGAGAGGAACGATAGAGTTTGGGACAGGGACGTACCCGGGGGACAAGATGGAAAGCATCAAGGAAAAGGGGCAGAGAATCGTCCAGGGAGAACTAGACAAAGGACCTAAGTTCCACGATAACCTGGAAGGAAACTGGAGAATGGGCAGAATTCTGATTGCTGCTTTGATGACAGCAGGGACGAAAAGACAGGGACAAAGACAGGGACATCATTTTAAGCACTTGTTACCCGCCAGACAATGGCTTGGAAGTGTCTGCGTGAACTTAACCCTGACATACCCAATGAGGGGGACACCTATTTCCGTTTTATAGATGAGGACAACAAGGCTCACGGAGGTTAGTGATGGGTGTCACTCACTGAGACAGTAAGTGACAGCACTAATCTAATGCCCCTCCATCCAATTCTAAATTCTACATATTTTAAAAACAACCCACCTCTCCGGGAAAGACAGAAAAAGATGGGGTGTGGGAGGGGAAGGTGGGGTGATGGTGCTCAGTAGAAGCTACAACTATGTCTCCAAACTGTGCCTGCACACGCCCAGGCCCTCGAGGGGTGCCCGGCCTGCCTTGGAAGACTTCCTGTGAAGTCAACTGGACGTTGAACATTTCTAGATCATTTGTATATGAAATTAAAAAAAACTGAAGACGACAAGCTGGCCTCCCTGTGCGTTTTGTAGCAGTGTGTGGTAAAGCAGCGCTAGGAAATGAAATTCAGAAAATGTCAGAAAGCCCTTACAGATCACTTGTTACTTCGTTGGTGTTGCAACACCATGGATATACGAGGGCTGTTTGGAAGAAACTCCGGCTCTGACACGCCTGTTTCCCATCTTTCACGGCTGAAAACTTGTAGAACAAATCAGGGGTCTCATGGATATTACCGTTTATTAAGGTGAGGCTGAATGAAAGCTAAGGTAAAACACGTGTGTCACGCAGCGCGGGGAGGCAGTGGCTGCACGTAGCAAAGCTCGCAGAAGCGGCGCACGAACCTGTGAAATTTGGGGTGCGGATGCGAGTGCATTGGGAGGGACACAGATTCCCAAATCTGCCCTCTCATTTCACCTGCATTTATTAGATCTGGTCTGGAAAGATTCACCTAGATGAGATTAACACACACACACACACACACACACACACACACCAGCTCCTCTGGAGGCCAGGGGGCGGCACAGAGCCTCTGCTCACTGACCAAGGGGGTCCCAGAGGGAAGCCAGGTGCTCCGGTCTGTCCCCACCTGGAGAACCACTGACCGTGGGCACAGCTAACATGCTGTCAGGAGCTGGCCCTGTTGGTGACTGCCTGTGCGAGTGTAGTGGTCACGGAGACCTGGGCAGCACGCTTCCGTGTGGGTGTGTGTGACCTGCTGTGCTGGCCACAGGCGGGCGGTTTGGGGGCTGGATGCGGCAGGGCTGGGGGAGCAGGGGCCACGCCAACGCCTCCCAGGGGCTCAGCGCTTCGCAGCCACGCAGGCCAGAGAGCCACTGGCTAGCTGAGTGTCAGAGTGTCAGTTGAAAAGGAGGGATCCAGAGTCGCTGTGTGGAGGTCACCGAGCTTGGTCCCATCAGGGCACGGCGCGTTTTCCGGATTTCTTTGAAGATCCGTGACCCGAAGCCAGTGTACCCAGTGGGGACTTGGGTGACTGCCTGTCTCCCAGGCGGTGATGGCCCCGGCCATCCTGTGCAGCTCAGCTGCCGATGTGGCCCAGGGTTCGGCGGGGAAAGGCGAGAAGCACGGAAGGAGAGACGACGCCTGCGGTGAAGCTCGTCCTGGGACGGGGCGCTGCCCCCGCGCGGCGCGGAGCTGGGCTCGCGGTTCGGAGTGGGGCCAGCGCGAGGCTCCCGGAAGCCATACGAGGGGAGGAAACTTGGCAGAAAGTAGCTCTAGCCTTCGCCTGCAGAGAGGGGGCCCCGAAGCAGCCGCCCCCCAATCCCCTACACCCCGAAGTCAGCGGCGCACATCTGCCTTCCCCAGATGGGGCTCTCCGCGCGACGCCCCCGCGTGCTGCGGGCTTCTCCAGCGCCGGCGCCCCCTCCTCCCTCGCCCGCGGGGGGCTGAGGTCCTGGTGCCTAGCTCCCGCCCGAGCTGCGGCCGGGGGCGGCGGGGCGTGGGCCCGGCTCGCCCCCATTGGCTGTGCGGGCGGCGGGGCGTGGGTCCGGCTCGCCCCCATTGGCTGTGCGGGCGGGGGCGGGGCGCAGGGAAGACGCGCTCCCGCCGCCGCTGCTGGGCGCCCCCCATTCCCGCCGCGCGCTTCGCGGGCTCGGATCGCGCAGGCAGGGGCGCCCGCGTGGAGTCGGCGCGTCCCGACCAGCAGGTCAGTGCCCGGCCCCCCACGCCCCCCGCGAGCCGGGGCGAGGCAATGAAGGGCATGAAGCGAGCACGGGCCGGGGGCGCGCGGGGCTCGCCCTGTGCTGGGGGCGCCGCGCTCCTCTCCCGGCCTCGCGTCCCGGACGCCCCGCTCCCTGCCAGACGCCCCCCGGCCCCCCGGCCCCCCGAGGTCTGACCCCTTCCGGGACTCCCCGGATCCGTCTCCTGCGCGGCCGGCGGCGTCCTTACGGCCCTCCAGCAGCCTCCGCAGCCGAGCTCTCCCGGTTCTCGGGGCGACTCCGCGGGGACGCGCAACGCCCTTGGCCCCGGAATGACCCGCTTCCGTCCCGGACGCGGGGACCGGGGAGGTCTGCCCGCGCAGCCGCCGCCGCAGACGGGTCCCCCCGAGCGAGCCGGCAGCGCCGCACTTGGCCGAGGCCGCTGCCCGGCGCGTCCGGTCCCTTCCCTTGGTGGTGCGCGGTCGTTATCGCGTTGGTCCTACGCCTGTCTGGATTGCCGGGGTCCTCGGCCCCTTCCTGGGGACGCGGCACGCGCACCCCGCCTGCCCGCTTCACCCGTCGCGATGCGCGCGTGAGTCTTTTCACCTGTCGGCGGCGGCTCCAAACGCGGGCAAGTTCTACCCGCAGCTGAACACTTGGGCTCCGATCGCCGAGACCCGGGCGACGGCAGGGGCTTCCCGAATTCCCGGAAAACTGGGAAGCCAGCCTCCTCCCACTTTCCCCGGGAGGCGTGGGATGTGCCCTCCTCGGGTCGCAGAAGGGCCCTTTCATTCACAGACACGCGAGGACCAGGTGTGCGGCCCTACCTGGGCTCTTTTCGCCGCCAGAGGTCTCGGGGTTTGCTGTTGCACTGCCAGGAGACGGTCTCTTTCTTACTGTCCTTTATTTCGTCTGCCTGTTGAATTTCCTCCGGAAAATATTCTGCTGAAGTGGGTAAGTACTTGCTTAGGTGGTTCTTGGCGGTGGATAGTGGGATCCCAGGGCTCGGGGTAGGTCCCCACGGCAGGTGCCAAGGGCAGGAACGCCAGCGGCAGGCCGCGGCCACATCCCGGGGGACCCCCCCAGGATGCTTGTCCTTATTGTCAGACAACAGCCGTATCAACAGGAAAAGGGACAAGCAAAAGGATGCTCCTTTCTTCAGAGGTTGGCCTCCTGAGGCAGCCTTGTAGCCCAATGCACCGCCTAAAGAAAAGGAAAAGGTAATATTTAATTATCTTAGATTATGCAACTGTCTGAACGTTTTAGCTTGTTTGTGATCTAGCTCCTGGCGGTTCTTCAATATGTTTTGTGATAAAAATGCCTCATTTTGGTCAGTATACAGACGTCTTGACCCCCACCACTGCCATCATGGAGTACACGTTGTCAGCAGCAGGTGGAGTGTGTCCCGGTGAGCCTGCCTTGCGGCGGAGGTCCACTGACACCATACTCGCAGGGCACGTCCTGGTCACCTTCAAGTGCCGAGCACAGTTAGGATGCGCAGACATGTGCCAGCCTCAGCAGTGCTCTGGGGACACGAGTTCCCCCCAAATGGTGATGTACTCCATTTTCTGGGTTTTGCGCTTGAGGCTTGCTATTTGTCACCATACTTATTTATTATTTTGGTCTCCCTCCATAAGGTTAAAGTGCTGTGAAGAGCTCAGCACACATTCCTGGTTCTCATTAAAGGACCCCCACCCCGTTCTCCCTCCTGGTGGGGTTGGGTCAGTTCAACAGATTTCACTGGCTGTCCGATGTGCACAGGCTTATGAAGCGTTAAGAGGTAAATAATGGTTTGGTGACACATGGCGAGAAATTCATCAGAGGGTTTATTTGCAGGTTTCTCCAGTTCTTTTTTTCTTTAATGAGGGCAGATGGAGGGATGACAGCTGATTGGTGACAATGATTACTCATGAGAATCACTAAGCAAACTCACAGTCATGCATTTGTTCTGAGGATGAAGATGAACCCATCAAAGCCACATTCTCCAATTTGGTGTCTATTCCAGATCAACTCTCAGCCCACTTGATAGTGTCCCTTTCTCATCCCCCTCTTCTCCCTGAGCTTGTATTTCAGTGTCTTCTATTTTTTTTTTTAACTCTGTAGAGCTTATGAGAGCATTTTATGTGTAATTTATTATTAGGGAGAAGCAAAAAAAAAAAAAAAAAGAAAAGTAAAATTCTTGCCTAATTTTTGTGTTTTGCTCATTTGGGCTTTTAAAACAGTAATTTCGTAACTTGAAAAAATACATTTCCAAAAGGCCCCTGCCGTCAGACTGTGCAGGTCCCTGGCTTCTGGTACTATGAGCCATTCAGAGAACATGTGTTCAACAAAACTAGAAGCCAAAATGTCGTGTTGCAGAAAAATGCCATTTTCTTCAAATAGATACGTGTGGAGTGCGTTGTATTATGTGCCTATGTTAATATAAAGCGTCACAGGCTTAACTGTTACAGACTTGCTTAGTCAGGAGCCGGAAAACAGTCATTGCGTGCTCTATACTAAGTTTTAGTGACAACAGCAGAAACACAGAGACTCACAGTACACAATTTAACAGCATCTAAGCGTGAAATGGCACAAGCTAGCCAAAACAGTGCCAATAGTCCAAAGTTCTGAACTTATGTCATTAAAATATTTCCCGAGATCCTGACCTTTAAATTTTCATCAATTAAGGTGGGAAATCAGCTGGCCCAGATTTAGTTTGTATCCTGGGCTCAATTGGTGATGCTGAGATTGTTAAAGGGTCTGCAAATTGTAAGCTTATACACATTGTTAAAAAGGGTAACTCAAGGTCATAAACCTCACTGCAGTCTTTGATGGGCAACCACAAAACAGGTGGTTGAAAGAACCTGTTTTACATTTAGAAAGACAGGAAGATGACTTAAACCACAGTTAAAAACACTGAGGCACTTTATTCAGGAACATTCGGGGGCAAGCCCGAAGAGCAGCTTTTTCTGCTTAATTTACTCTGGTGGCTGGGTCTGGTTAGAAGTGCTTGGTCATCTACCGACTGTTGCCAATTAAACTGGTTTGGTTCTTTCAATCTTCCTGTGACCAGGACGATAGCAGAGAGAGCCACTCTTTGCATTTCTTAACTAGAACATTCACAACAGCTCACAAAATACACTGTACAAAGTGCATTTAAGCCTCATGGGCCAGCTTGACTTTCTGGCCTCAGCCAGAACGTTGTAAACTTTGTCAGAAAAGGTACATACAAACAGTTTCAAAAGATTACGTTAAGTATCCATAGCACAGAAAAGGCAAGAGAGAGAGGGAAGTTCTAACCTTAAAAACCAGTTACATTTTCAGTGCATAGGCTTAAATTTATTTCTATTTATCAATGAAAATACTTTATTGTTTCTTCTGATTAGAAAACAGTACATGTTCTTCGTATCAAAATTCAAACATACACGTGCACACGATAGGATATGAACATACCCGTTATATCGCCCACCAAAAAAACAGGTCAACAGCCCTTGTAGTTTAGTTTAGTTTAGCTTGGCTTGTTTTGTTTTGTTTGGTTTCAAGGCCTTCACGTACCTCTAAAATCGTGTATGCGTGCGTAGCAGGAGTAATGCTGGCATCTCGTTTTACAAAAATGGAACCATACTGTGCACTGTTCTGAAGCTTGCTTTCAGACTTCATACGTGTCCAGCATCTGTCCATGTTAGAAAATGGATGCTTTTCCCCACTACACCAGAATCTTCCTTGTATGACTCTCATCTTCTATTTAACCTGTCCTTGACTCAGGGACATCTTGGGAGCTCCAGTGTTTAGTTACAGAGGACATCTTTGTGCGTACATCTTCTAATGTCTGTTTTCCCATGGGGTAAATTCTCAGACTTCATTGTTTACATTGGTAGCTTATAATGCCATATATTTTTGAGTGAAAAAAGGACTCAATTCATTCAACAAGTAGTAGACATTGCCCACGTGATTTTTTTTGCCCTTAAAAAACCCCCGCTTTTATTGATGTTTCACATTTATATAGAAAGCTACGCAAGCCATAAGTATATTTTGTGATTTTTTTTAATGTTCTCAATTTGAACACACCCACGTAAATGGAACCCAGGTCAAAAATATGTGTATACTCGCCAGCACCCTCCTTCATGCCCTTCAGATGCCTTGGCAACTTGTCATTCTAAGAATTCCTCGTGAGAAAGTTCTCGCTGAGCTTGTTGACCTCAGATCCCGTGAGTCAAGTGCTAGATTAAGGACTCTGTACCTTTAAAATCGACAGGGTGATGTTGATTGACGTGGGAGTTTAGACCTTCAGAAAGACTCCTTGGGCTGGTTCAACTGAAAGAACTTCCTAGATCCTTCGTTCTGCCCCTTCTCTCTGTTATCCCCACCACTTTTGGCCTCACACCTGTCCATTGGACCCCGTGTGACACATATTTTGATTCATTTGATGAATTAACCTCTGGATAACAAAAGAAATGGAATAACTTGTTTTTCATCTGACGCCTTCTTGTTGGCCTCCCAGCTTGGTTCTGAGTATAGGATTTGGAGTTGGAAGGGGTTCTGTGCCCCCGACTAGTGGTTTCTGTCCTCCGCTGTCACCTCCTGCCACCCATTTCTGGAAGAAGTGTGAACAATGACCTTCAACATTTACTTAACTTTTGGAGACCTCAGTTTCCTGACTTTTTAAGGACTTCCACTCCCCAGCCCCATGAAAAATGTTGTCTCTGGTGGTTGCTGGTTTGTTTTTATTTTGTTCTTATTGTTTGGTATTGTTTGATTTGTGGTTTTTGCAAAGGAAGGTTAGTATCGAGGAAGACCCTGAGGAAAGAAGAACTACATTAGATACAGCGTAGACGTTTAAGTTAGTTCCCCAGTGACGGAGCAGAGAACGCACTTGCTCCTTTTGGGCCCACGTGTTTCCGTTCCTTTTATTTCCGAGAAGCTGAGGTGGGGATCAATTTCCCAGCATGATACTGCTGAGACCATCCCTGCTCACACCACCGCGGCTGGGATCGGCGTCAAGTGCTGTCGGAAGGCTGGTCGCGCACCCCTGTCAGCCCTTGAATCGCTGATGACTCGCTCTCGGTGAGATGCTGGAGCCCAGGAGGGCTGTCCGGGGGAAAATCCAGCCAGAAACGCCTCTGCTGTGCATCGTACATGGCTGCATACTTTCCGGACAGCCCTCGTAACTCAAATAAGGCACGGAGCACGCTTCGTAGGCCAGCTCTTTTTTAGCAAGACCTTCCTGATGAAGGAGGAGGCTGTGCTCTGCGAGTTTCATCTGGCCAAGACTCCCACCCCCCGTGTTTCCGCAGGAGGCCATGGCTACGCTGGGGAGCATGGACACGGGGCTTCGTAGTTAAGTTGTTCGTTTTGTAAAAATGGAAACGTGTCTCTTTCTGTGCCGATTTTCCATTGAATTTTGGTGTTGGTTTTCGGTTTGTCCTTTTTTTGAAGATGGGATGAGTTTAACCTTGAGATAGAGTGACTAACAGAGTCCCACAATGTTCCTGAAGGTTAAAGTATGGCAGCCTTCCCCTGCAATGATCAGGAGTGGGCATTGTCCCAGACTCTTGCTGTTTCCACAGATGATGAGCACAGTGCTAAGAGTTGTGATTTTAAGGTACTTGGTAATTTTCAAATGATGGGAAATGATATCCTGGAGTTTATCTTAAAGAACACTTTAAATGAAAAACTGCATTTTTTTTTTTCACAGTCAGTCCTTCATTGACTCACCATGGTGAACTCTTGATTTTTAGTATGCTCTTCAAAATATATATGTTACAACCCCTGCCCCCAGCTATGTTGACAGTAATATATTTCAATGTTTATAC
Source organism: Lyroderma lyra (assembly GCA_004026885.1). Lineage (NCBI taxonomy): Eukaryota > Metazoa > Chordata > Mammalia > Chiroptera > Megadermatidae > Lyroderma > Lyroderma lyra. The sequence goes on along the minus strand of PVJL010002827.1, from coordinate 63,225 downwards.
CATCTCACTCCATTCTTTTTTCAGTTATCCCAGTGGACACTTGCCTAAATACAACCTGTCGAATATTGTTGAAAGACACACTGCTTGATAAAAAGTGTGATCAGAGTTTGCTCTGAAGACTGGAACTATTGATTTTATTGCCCTAACCAAAGTATTTATAACATTTAGGGAGTGCTCCTCATTATTATTTACCTTTTGAGTAGGCGGTGCTTTTGTACAAGACCGTGTGTTCATTCAGTGAGTCGTTCCCTGCATCTAAAAAGAGAACAAATATGGGCAGCCTCTCCGAGAAGCTTGGAGTTTCTCCACCCTTTCATTCTGTTGTTGCACGCCACCGTCCAGCAAATACTGAGTAAGCATCTTTATACCAGATGCCGTGCTGGTTCCTGGAGATGAAGGTAAGTGAGGCGGTCGTCCTCTCTTCTGGGAGCTCACAGTTCAGGAAAACAGACCCATAAGTAAACATGTCATTAGCATAATAAAAATGTGAGAAACATCAGCGTGAAAAGGCATAGAAATTACCAAGAGGATGGAGAGGACGGAGCCAGAAATGTGCATAGAGAAAGAAGATGGTGGTTTGTACCGTGTGTGAGGAATCAGATGAGCCAGAGGAGGGCAAGTTTTTTTACATTTTGGGAAATTGAGAACAGCTTGATCTGCTTGGAACGACAATCGTAGGCACCATGGGAAAAGTGAAACTGAAAACACAGTATGTGACCCAAGAATAAGCAACATAGGCTGTAAGACAGATAATATTTTAGATTTATAGGGTCACTATAAAATTATATATGCATTAGACTCATGCTTATAACGATCGTATTTGATCACTTCCTGTCCATAATCGTATTTGTTGAATGAATAATTGAATACACCAGAGTATTCAATTATTAACCGAAGGCGATGCCACTGTCCCACTACTTGTGTGATGAATTGTTTCTTCCATTCGGGTCATGAGCTGGTCTTACTACTGACAGCGGGCCTGGAAGTGATCTCTCTCTTACCTAAGCCTCTTCAGGGAGCAGGAATAGAAGAAACAGCAGCTTTGGAGACAGAGGGGTTTGGATTTAAATTACAGCACTGCCTCTGACTTGGGCAAACTTTTAAATTCTTTGATCCTTAACTTTCTCATCTGTTAAAGAAAGGGGAGGGACAATAGTAACTACCTTAAAGAGGTGCGAAGGTGAGAGAAAGCACACGTGTCATGCCTGCACCCAGATACACATACAAAACTGGGGTGTGCTTTTATTTAATAAATACTGGTTGCTGTCACTCGTGTAGTTGCTTTCCCCATCCTGGTCCGTGGACACTTGTTCTCCTACACAGTGTCCTAAGTCTGCCCCCACCCCCGCCTGTCATGTTCAGAAGACATAGTCCCTTCCCACAGTGACTTGGCCATGTTCCCCCACCCCCTTGCCCACCCCTCACAGTGTGCCCCCTACATTCGCCCACACCATTGAAATAAAAGAACTGAGACTAGATGTAAGGACACCGAGACGTGTGAACATGCATTTCTGACCGAGGCTGTTTCTACTTTGCAATAAAAAATTTGCAAAGCATACGAGCTGCAGGGTAAGGTGAAGAGCTTGGCCTTGGGAAAGGGCAAAGTCACGGTCCGTTATATCTTGTATGGAAGGTACACATGCTTTCCTTGAATGAAACCATTCATATTCACTTACTTTTTTTTTTTTTAAAGAATGTACATCTCTAGGTCACCAAGGTGGTCGTGTTTTTTTCCACAAAGAATTCCTCGTTATTTTTCCATTTCGCCTCCTTGCGTTTTTAAGTTGAAGTTTGTTCTGGGGGAACTTGAGCCCACACTTGTTTAGTGCATCCGTATTGTTTTTGACAGATTCTGGTTTCGCTTCATTATCACAAATGACAGCAGGCTGCTGAGGACTTGATTTCCGCCCACGCTTGCGAGCCTGCCGTATCGTTTCGTTCCCCGTCACAGGACCGTGTGGGCATTCTCTCTGTTAGCAGGCTTGTGAGTTTCCTGTCCCCAAAGAGAGAGAGAGCAAGCTTGGGGGCAATCTCTGCAGCCTGGTTCATGCCCAGGATTAGCAGGATGGGGGGGGGGGGACCCCACCTGGGCACCTACTTTTCTGACAAAGCACACACCGTCCTCTTTTCTGTGCCCTGCCTGTCCTGGTGTCCCTGGACATCCCAGTCAATGAGTGACTTGAAAGCCATGGGAGAGCCCGTTGTGTCCGTGTAGACCTGATGTTTTACAGAACCTCTGTCTACATCTGACTCATCTGTCAGCATTTCAAGGGCCCTGCCTATGTCCTCAGTCACGTGATCGGTGATGACTGGTGACAAGCACTTAATATCAGTGCTCTGATTTTTCATTTGCAGCTGCATTTTGCAGTGACTATTCCATTTCCGTAAATTGTTTATGAGGATAATGGCCCTGGACTGCCAGAGTTCCTGTGGTCAGGTCTGGCCTCTTGACACACTAGAGGACTCACCCCTCCACGGCTGGTCAGGGAGGTGGCCGATCACTAGTGTAAGCGCCGTGAGGTTGTGAGTCCTGGGATCTGCAGAGCATGATGTTTGAAGTGCCCTGCCGGGCGTAGCTCGTTGGCGGCTGTCCTCCCTGCAGCCCCTGGGAAGACCCTGGGTCTCTTCGGCTGTGATAGGCTCTTGGGGAGCCCTCCAAGCCCACTTGCTCATCAGTCCTCATTAGAAAGCTGTTCTTTCTTGGACCTGAGGGTATTATGCTATGTGACATGTGTCAGACAGATCTCACTCACAAGTGGAATCTGAAAAATAACCAAAACCCCCCACTCATAGGGACAGAGAAAAGATTGGTGGTTGCCAGGGGTGGGCGAGGGCAGTTTTGACTAAATGGGTAAAGGTAGCCCAAAGGTACAGGCTTCCAGTGACGCATAAAATAGGTGTCGTGGGGATGTCACGTGCAGCATGCTGACTGTAGTGAAGAGCGCTGTATCGCCTATTTCAGAGTTGCCAAGAGAGTCGTTCGAAGCAGTTGTAAATTGCACAGCATCCTGAGTGGTGTGGTGACACCTGGCACCTTCCGCTGTGTCCCACTCGGGACATGCCTCAGCCCTTTGTCCAACGTCTCTGTGCTGTAGGTGCTCCCTGCGCGCTGGCCACCTAGTAACTGTCTTGGTCGTCGCAGTGCTTGTGTTCAAGTCACTCTCGTTTTACTTAGTAATGGCCCCAAAGTGCAAGAGTATGGAGGTGCTGGCAGCTCAGGTGCTCCGAAGAGGAGCCGTGCAGCGCTCCGTGTAAGTGGGAAGGTACGCGTGTACAGGGTCAACTGTCGTGTGTACGGGCTTTGCTACGACCCAAGCTTCCAGGCGTCCGCTCTCTTCAAATGTATCCCTGGGGATAAGGGGAAACTTTTTTTTTTTTTTTCATTTTGGCTGAGTCATTTGAGGGTTTGTTGCTGATATTAGGAAACTTAATGGCTATAAACTTCAACGTGCATATCCTAATAACAAGAACACTCTCCCATATCACACTTAGGAGATTGAACACAGTTACCTAATGTGCAGTCTACATTCAAATTCCCGGAGTTGTCCTAATCATGTCATTTATAACAAAGCTGGTTTGTTTGGGTTTTTTTTTCCTTAACTGGTCCAGGGAGCTAGCTTTGCACTGGGGATAAATCTTGAAATCTGCACCCTACTTTGTTTCCTGAGTGCTCAGCTGACTGCTCATATAAAATGGCCCAAACTTGATGTAGCCAAACTCAGCCTGACTAAACTGCCAATTACTAAGCATTATTCTTTCGAAATACCCCGTTTTACTGTGGAGCCCATCATCGTACTTGTCTGCCACAGAGGATGGGAAGAATGAGATACCCTATTTAGCAAAATTCTTAGGCACATGTTATGCTAAACATTGGGGTAATATCCAAAAGAGCTGGGCCATTTACACACTATGTAATCAACTGAGGTTCTTTTTGTACTTGTGTTAATATCATGAGGGACGATGGTTCATTAATTCAAGTAAATGCTGTGCTTCAATTAAAAATATCATGTGGAAATCTTCCTGAGCTTGAGTCCCTGCTGGGAAATGTAGGACTTCCCACATTTATATATACTTGCGATATTCTGATATATTTTTTAGGAATAGGATATGAAGAATCTTAGTGTAAACAAATACATGCCTATAGTTGTCAATAGAGATGTAGTGACTTGTTTAATTCATTTGCTAAAGTTCTTTTTACAACCTGTGTCATCACTTTTTTTTTTAATTGTGTGACTGTTCATCTGATTTTATGGATAGAGAGGGGTTTTTAGTCTTTGCAATATTCTTATGTGCAAAAATAGAGAATTCAGTAGAGTTGATAATTTCTATCTCCCTCTTCCCTATGCTTCAATTATCAAAATATTTCAAGTGGAAATGAAGTTTGGGGTCTAACTTACAGAGCGAATGAAATATTTACCATACTCTCATTCCTGCAAGTTGAAAATGTACGAGACAGATGAGAATTGATAAGAAAACATACAAAAAAGTACCAACGGGCATTTACAGAAACATCTGCTGAGAGCCCCTCATGAAACACGTTACCCTGGAGGCCTGTTGGGACAGAAGGGATGGGACGAGGGCTGGAGGGAAGGAGGGGCCAGTGATGACGGGAAGCCCCGAATGGGGGGATACTGGTGTTTAAAAGAGGGGGCGAGCAGGAGAAACAGGAAGAAGAGTGGCGTCGGTAGGGAGGGGTGCCTGTCATGTCTTCCGCTTACTCTCCTGAGTGGCATCGATGACCCACGGCCGCCTGCTTCTGAGGACGCTACTGAAATTCAGAGTGGACTTCATGGAGTGGTTGCACGGAGACCGAATTTCCCTTAGAGCAGTTTTGGATGCACCAGAGGTCCCTGAGGGAGTGGACTGGGGATACCTTGTCTTCCAGTAAAGGTTTAAAAAGATTTATGATAACCACAAAATGAAGTTTACAAGCACACATTCTTTGCATATATCACTCTCTATAGGGAGACTGTTAGGAGCATTTCCTGATTGGACAAAAAATGTAGTAGATACAAATTACTTTAACTGTAGAGACAGAATGAGAGACAACAGAAAAGAAGACGACACCATTCCACTCTTCTACCAGAGCATGGCTTCATGAGTATCTGCAAAAAACTTGTCTGGTCTGATTAAAAATAAGCAAACCTTTTTGTATACTGATCTATGCTCGAAGCAATTCTAGCTACTCCAGGAATCAAAAGTGCTTTCTTAACACACTTCCAAAATATTGGAGAAGACCAGAGCGGGGTGCAGGGAGAGAATTGAACTTGAAGGCCCCCATTAAAAATGCTGTAACATCTTGAAAGGCCAACGTTGCTTCTCAACTTCTCTCTTCCCACGGATTCATTTCGCACTTGCCTGTGATCTTCAAGTCATTACTTCTCTGGCTGTTTGTTTTTTTCTTTAAACCAAGTGTTTCACCAATGACCTCCTCTCCTCCCTAAAAGTGGTTTTCATTGTTCTGCTACTTCACCAGTCTTTTGATTTTCTTTTTTAATTCATTTTTATTGTTAGACTTTTTGGGGTGACATCTGTTAGCAAGAATTACATGGGTTTCAGGCATACAACTCCTCAGTGCATTGTCAGCTTGTTGTATAAGTTCGCCACCTAATGTGACTTCTCTTTCCATGAGTCTTTTGATTCAGGCTGGTTATGTTAGCCAAGATGGGTCCAGTCTCCCCAAAGCACAAGACAGAGCCCTCCTGGGTCTTTTCTGAATACCACTAAAGAATCATGAAAAAACTATCCTAGAAGTGGTTTTATACTTCACCTTTTTGTCTGGAAAATTACCCATTTAAACTATCATATTCTAAGAGAGTATCATTTAAAAATAATTATTCTTACTAAGGCAGAGATTTGGACGTAAGATCTTCACATGGAATATAAATAGAGCAAAAACTTATTAAGAAAAACATGGTAGTTTCATTTGTCCAGGAAAACAGTGTCACATAAATGGTGAGGGAACTTTGAGGCAGAACAAGATAGACGACCAAAATGGTCATGTTCATCCCCTTTTGAAATAAATACTTTGTTACCGGGTTCAGGTGCTGTGTGACGCCTCCAACAATCAAGAGACAAGGTCGATGGAAAGAGAAGTAGGTTTTACTCAAAATGCCAACATTCTGGGGGGGCGGCAGACTCCTGCCCGAAGCTGGTCTCCCCATCCCAGCACAGCCAAAGGGGTTACAGGCACAAAAGAGGCAGAACAAAGGAAGTGGGGAGGTGGCCCCTCAATTCCTGGGTGATTTGCAAAAGACAAGAAGGCGGTTCCCAGTGGTTTGGGGGTGGGGATCTTACGCAGATGGTGAAAGACTTCCTCCAAGTCGTGAACAGTCACTGAAATGCAGTAAACAAACTGGTGTGCATGGTAAACAGAGTCGTTGAGACTGCATTAGGAGGGGAATGAAAAAATGTTTTGAAAGGTTTTAAGCTAAATTACATTATTGAATCAAACTCAACTTAGGGTGTTAGATCCAGTGTCGCGCTCACATCAGTGCTTTATCAAATTGTTGCTGATGGTTTGGGACAACCAGCTTTTGGAGAGTGGCACAGCAGGGCTTGAGGATAAAACGTTGATTCTACTTCATGACAGCTAGGGCAGGGTGCTCTGTGAACAATGTCTGCAGAGGAACAAAGCTTGTCCTGGTTTTCCGCAACAACAACACAAAAGCCCCATCAAATAGTTGTTGTTGCACAGAAATGTATTTGAGTATGGGCAGGAAAATCAGAAATGGCTGCGCTAGATTTGAGGCTGACTGTAGGCTGGTCGCCATCACCTTGCAGAGGAGAGGCCAGTGCCAGGCTGGCTGCAGGGCACTTGCCAGGCTTCTGTGTGGGGACTTGGCGATAAGGGCCCGTCAGCTCTTCAGCTCTTCAGCTCTTCCTCCTTTCCCTGGAGTGTATGTTGTTGTTCTCCCAAGACCTTGCAGTTCTCACCATCACCCCATGGGGAGGAATGCTTCCGGTCTTTCAGAGGAGTCCCCAAGGCATGGTGCCGAGTGACAGGGAACCCGAGACCCCCAGGTCTGCCTTGTCTGTGCTGGCCCTGCATGTCCCCACCTCCCTGGGCTCAGGGTGAGATTACAAGTCCATTCCCCCTCGAGGTTTTGTCGGCTTCTTCCCCACACAGTTTATTCCAAGAGACCAAGGGAAACCCGGCGGAGTGTGAACGAGGACATTTTCAGAGTTCTCCCTTTATGGCATGGGGACCCAGCTGTCTCCTCTTCCTTTTCCCAAAACCACCTTCCAAGGATGGCTCACGGTCCCCGCGCCCTTCGGGGCCACCAGAACTGAGCCCGCTGGCGCGGCCACGAGGCGGCTCAAGGCTGTGCGTCCCAGGTGAAGTCCCTGTGTCTGTCTGGGAGAAACAGACCAAGAAGCATCATCTGAAAGCACACTGGTTGGAGTTCATTTCCCCAGTGCCCCCCGTCAGCCTCACTGATGCTGTCACAGTCCCCAAATGTGTGCAGTTGGGTTCATCCTGAGCGTTACATACAGACTGTCAAAACATTCACCAGAGAGAAAGGTTTATCAGCTTCTAAAACTCCAGTAAGAAAATGAGAGTCAGTGTCATCAAATTACAGCGATCTCTAGCAGTGCAGATACGCTGTTGTTTGGAGAACAGCGAAATGAAGTCTGTGTATCTGTCATACTAAATTAGGAAGCATTCTGGAAATGATATTAAATCGGAAATCCTGAGGGGCGGTGTGTAAAGGAGAAGACACTTGTGAAATGTCAAATACAGACACAAGGTTCCACCTGTTCATGTCTACTGATCCTCCAAGGTCAAGATCAGATGCTTTTCTCCGACGGTCTTTGCCCCATTTCCTATAAAGAATCCCACCGACATCAGGCGCACAGTAGGCTTTTTGCGTGGAAGAAGGCAGTCTTCAGGATGTGTAAGTACTCTTAGAACATTTACGACGTAGAGACTTCTGTCGGGGGACACTGTATTCTCCATTCTCAGAACCGGGCGCCCTAAAACCTGTGACAACTTCTTCTGTGTCCCTTCGTCGTGCAGGGTCAGTGACTGTTTACCCTGTTGACTATGCACACACTTTGTTTACCGGACACACAGCCTTACTGCCCTCTCTGCTCCAGGCAGCACCCGCCTGAGACCCGTGATCCCTGCAACCCACCGCACTCTGGGAAATGCCTGCTTTGCTTTATCAAACCGTCTGGGAGTTGCTGGGCCACCTCCCCTTCTCGGTTCTGCCTCGGAGCCCGTGACCCCTTTGGGCCTCGCTGGGCTCAGGGAGATGGCCTTCGGACAGGACTCCGCCTCCTCCCGGGGTGCCCGCCTTTGCATAAACCTGCGTTTCTTCCCACCAACCTCGTCTCCTGATTTTCGGAGGCGGCACACAGGGCCTGAGCCCCATAACTCGTGTGTTAACACGTGGTCTGGTAGTCAGCCGTGAGCTCTGCTGCCGAATGGCTGACTTTCCGGAATGATATCACATGTGCCCCTAGCCCACCTCACCCCCCACCCCACAAATGACACAGATTTGGGTATTGAATGTGGCTCTAGGAAAATCAGCTCACTGCCGCTGAAGCTCTGTCCTGCATGTGTCAGAGCTGTAGGACTAGCAGAGACCGGAGGCTCCTCCCGGGTTCTGGGTGCTCAGAAAGGACCGTCTGTCTGCTGGCACTTGGGATCGTCTTTTACAATTCCCGGAGCGTGGAAGCGTGATGATGGACGTGTTACCACATCGTAACGCAGGACCTGGTGGAGAGGTAGGAGCTGTGTGTCTCATTCACAGGTCCGGAGGAAATGGCAGGACCCAATTCTCAGGACCCAATTCTCATTTTTCTCTTCCTACCATAGTTGAGAGAACTAAGGACACAGTTCAGGCATAGGTCCTGGTCACTTCTCTGCCAGGTCCAGCTGTGTACCCTGAGGAAGTCACAACGTCTTTGCAGCTCAGTTTCCTCATCTGCAAAAGGGGCGTAGTAGGTCCTGCCCTACCTGCCTTGCAAAGCAGTTTGCACAAGAGGCACACAACATGCCTCATCCGCCCTTTTTCTTCTAGAAAAAGAAGGCACAAGATTCTTACTAGCAAAACAACAGGAAACTTGCGACCAGATGGTGTAAGGGGTGGGAAGCCCAGTCCTGCCTTATCTTCTAATAAATACGTTACTGCTGTCGAAGCGACGGGCGTCTCACTGTGCTCGGCTGGATGCAGGAGGTTTCACCGGAACATCTGGAGGATTTCTTCTGATTCAGCCCGCGAGCTTCCTACCTAGTTTCCCTTCCTGTGCATCATGCTGCCTCTGAGACTCTGTGTTCCCTAAAGATGGATGTTTATGTGCTATTCGAAGGCCAGGCAGTGCCAAGTCAGTGTGACACCTGCAGTTCCCCGTGAGGTTCTCTTTCTAAAGATTGTTCGGTGCCTGTAGTGTCCTGATGAAATTAAAATTACCAGGCAAAGCCCAAGGAGGGGGAGAGGTGGAATTATTTCGGGAACTACACCCTAGGGCGCTGCCCACGGCCTGCTCCAAGGACCTCCCTGAGATCATGAGCCTGGGTGACACATGACAAGGACAGGCCTCTGAGAGGTGCTGCTCAGCTTGGGCCACAGGGCCATCGTCAGCCCCTTGTGGAATCAGCTGCTTAATGAGGTGTGGTGAGCGGAAGGGCACAGGCACGCTTTTAGGGCTGACTTTAGGGGAAAGAAGGCCCGTTTTCACGTTAGTGGGTCAAGGACACCAGGAGATTGGGGACCTGGCTGCGAAATGATCTCATGCTCGAAGGAGCTGCAAAGAGCATCTTCTGCAGACTGGGGGGAGGGGTCATCCTCCCTCAGGCTGCTCCCCTCACCTCCATGTGGTCATCCCCAGGCATGGAGCACAGGGTGTCCGGGGCCTGGGAAGCACGCCCTGTCCCCGTGACTGCCTGCCTGTCACAGTCCTGCTGTGTCCCTTGTAGGGAGCTCCCGGGGAGGCGGTGTGGGGCGGAGGGTTTCTTGGCTTCCTTCTCCACACCTCTCAACACATGCACGCACACACTCACCCACACGCTCACTCACGCTCATTCCCACTCACTCACACGCTCGCTCACACACAACCCCGGTCGGCCTCACCCGTTGCAGTTCACACAGCGCCGCCGCCAGATCCTGAGCCTTGTACCAGGCGGAGAGACGGGGCGGCTGCCGCACGTCTCAGAGGTGAGTGAGCGGCGCTCAGACAGGGTCGGCCTGTGCTCAGCCTCGGAAGCGGAGCTGGGACTCCTCCTACCCCCCCGAAAGGAACTCAGCCTGGCTTCTGAGACGAGCCCGAGTTTCTGACTCTGCACCTAAAATACACAGAACCAAGCGTTCCGTAGATGTAACCGATAACCGCCTAGACGTGGCCCCGGGTCTCAAGGAGACGCATTTTGTGAACAAATCCGATTGTAAACGTGCAGCTAGGCGAGCGGCGGTTCCCCGGGGCGGGCTGGAGGGAAGCCCTGGGCCGCGCAAAGAATTGATTTTCCGGAGGAGTCTGGGTGGAGCCAACTTTGGGGTCCTGTTCTCAGAGCTTCCACTCGAAGCATCTGTTGAAATGGCAGCAGATGGACCCCATCAGAAATGCATTCTCCTTTTTATCTGTCGTTCCCTGCAGAAACCTGGCTCCCCGGGTACTGTGGAGATAAAAGTTCACTTTTATATCGTTGGTACTGTAGAGGCGCAAACGTTACTTGGTCCTAGGGGAGGTTATTTCATTCTTTTCCCTCCTTTAGGATTTAGGATTACACCTTCCTGACGTAAAGACCAGCAGAGGGGTAAACGTGATGTGTTCTGAATAAGGCACTCAGTTGTTTGGGTTTTTGTGTTTTTGCTTTTGCAGCATCGCTGGACACCTGATCTCCTACCTTTGCTTGAAAACCCAGAAGTTTCATTGCACTGATTTAGGAGCCTGCGATTTTTGCTGAAGCTACCATGGGGGGGAAATGCTGACTCTGTCCTTTTTCACCCCTGTGTGAAACTCTGGCTTGTCCTAGACTGTTGCTTCTCTGACCCTCCTAAAGATGTCTGAACCTGACGCTCCGTCCGGGTTTGCGGGAGATGTGGAGAATGGAACTTTCCTGGAGCTGTTTCCCACATCCTTGTCCACGTCGGTGGACCCAGCCTCGGGCCACCTGTCCAATGTCTACATCTACGTGTCCATATTCCTCAGCCTCTTGGCGTTTCTGCTTCTGCTTTTAATCCTTGCCCTCCAGAGACTCAAAAACATCATCTCCTCCAGCCCCTCCTACCCGGAGTATCCCAGTGATGCCGGGAGCTCCTTCACCAACTTGGAAGTCTGTAGTATTTCCTCTCAAAGGTCCACGTTTTCAGACCTCTCGGCGTGATGAGGTGGTGGCCTCACGGGACACGTGGCCCTTCTGTTTTTGCCAACCCGTTTGACGAGTGTCTCCTTTTCCTTCACCCTTGATTTCCTTTTCCATTCACGATGCTTTCCATTCGTGAATGTAGAAGCTGATGCTGACAGGCGTGCATGCAAAGCTCAAGGTGCAGAGTTGCATGCGAACCGCCCAACGAGCCCAGAGCGGCTGCTGCAAGGTGGCCGTGCTCATTGCACTGTGCTGGACCTGAGGGCCGTGGCATGGGTGCTGGAGATGGGCTCTGCACGCCGTTTCCTTACAGAACTGTGAACCTCCCAAGCCAGCAGAAGTGGGCAACACTAAGTCTGAACGACTCAGAAGATGCTTTCCATGTTTAAAAGATAAAGCAGAAACACCAAATTAAAAAAAAAGGAGTCAGTGTATGTCACAACATAGATTTAATACACAACAGTTCTAAAACTGGAGGCAAATGTATGTATGCAAAATGTTTAGTTTCACGTGAACAAATGAGAATCACATTTATTGATGAATTGAGTTGTATTTGGAAACATTTTAGAGGAGTTGCACTTTTGAGTCTGATGCAGTTTGAAATGTATTTCTTCCTCTTGAGGTTTCTTTCTGCCCGTGTCGTCGTCAGAGTGCCCTGCAGCTGTGGGACTCTGTGATAGCTGCTGTTGCTAGCTTAGCGAGGTACCCGACGGGACACCACAGAGTTTTTGTTCTGTAGCTGTAATTGTCGTCAGTGAGTATTAAGCATACAAAAATGTGCATTTAGTTGTGTTTTATGCAGGAGTAACTCCTGGCCGTCATGTGTGTTCAGTTTCATCATCTTGATCATTTTAGCGCAGAATTCTGTTAAGGCTCTGAGGTGCCAGATGTTTGTTCACTCTCATTAGGCTGCAAAATTTAGGGACCACATTGCTAACAGACGTGTTGTGATACACGCTCTGGTCTTTGTTGACGTACGTTAACGTGATACTCTGCATTAGGATTCCAAGACACAGTTTTGAGTTAGAGACGGCAGATACTCAGGGGCTGTAGCTTCTGGTACTGTGACCCTGGGAGCTGTCCTACTGTGGTCAGCTGCACATGTCTCAGGGTGCTTCGTCTTGGATGGGGGCACACACATCAGCACAGACGTGGACAGTAGAGGAACTCAAACTGCCCCTGAACACAAAATGCAGCAAACAAATGACACCTCCTCAAGAGTAAGCATTTTAACCTAACTTTAAAAAGAAATGGGCCACAGCATACACACAGAACTCGTGCAGCCTACAGAACCCATCGCATCCCCGGGCAACCGGACCCTCTGTCAGAGGTTTGCCCGTTTTAAGTGGTGGGGCTCCAACATGCCTTTTGGATGGGAGGTGTGGGGAGACCATCCGTTAACGGGCCTGGGATAAAGAATCCCCCATTTATACAGGGTTTATCTTTGTCATTCTAAAATGCTAAGATGATGATCAGTTTTCTTTTTATTAAATTTATTGGGGTGACATTGGTTAGTAAAAGCGACATAGGTTCCAGGTGTGCTGTGTGTTGTGTTATGTGTCCACCATGCACAGATTTTTTTTTTCTTAATCTGTGTCACTTAAATCAGACCACATTGAAGTATTTCTACATCAAAAATATCCCCCAACACCCTACAACCCGCAGTCACTGCCCCAAAACATGTAATCAGTGAAGAATTGGCCTCTGCTGCCATTTCAAGCATGGCAGTGTGTTGGAGAGTTACGAAGTACTGTAAACGCTGGGCTAGAAACACTGCTATTTTAGACCATTATCCGCACCGTGTGTGTGCGCGCGTGCGTGTGTGTACAACACCTCAGAATATACAGATAGACATATTCACATCCCCCGATTAAAGCTGTGTGAAAGCTAAACAGAGGTACAGAGGCATCTAGGTTACCACGTTTGCTTTTTGATTAATATTGTGCCATTTTGGTTACTGAAGAAGGACATGGATGAAATGATTTTTAAAAATAAAGGAACACATTTGCCACACAACAGGGCAGTCTGAGTATTATCTGCTCTAAGGGGCCACTTTATACTTCTGGAAGAGATAGTAAAGGCTCCAGAAAATGAAACAACAAAAAAACAACATGCAGGCACCCCCCATCCCCCACCCCGCCATGGTCCCTGCTGTCAAGGTGACAGAGGAGTGAGGAGCAAACCTGCCAGCACAACGACTGCATAACTTGGGATGAATCTGAAGCCCACCCCCTTCTCTTCCAGGGAGGCTTTTCTGTCTGTCTGAGCACGTCCTCTCTGCGGCAGGGTCAGTAATGAGTGGCCCACAGGTCAGCCCCCCCACTCCCCCGAGCTGTAAGGGTCCTCACCTCGGGGGCAGGGAGCCCCACCCTTCCCTGATCAGAAGAATCCCCCGACTGCATGGAAAGTTCCGGGTTCCCAGGCCCCAGCCCAGCGCGCAGGGGCGGAGCCAGGGAGCCTGTGTGTCCGCAGAGGAGCCCAGGGGACGCTCCCGGTCAATGGGGAGGGAGGGTCACTACATGGCCCAGGCGTGTTGATGGAAGGCGGAGGGTCTTCCCTCTCATCCGCTGTGGACGTGCCGCTGTGCCGCCTCCAAGCTCCGTGTCCCCCTCGACACACAGCTCACAGCCCGCTGCCCCCTGGAGCCAACTCACGTTCCTGCTCAGGTCTGAACCCCAGGCCACGCTCCTCAGGTGACATCCCTTCAGCCTCCACGACGCCCCTGTCACACCACCGTGTGCACGTGACAGCCGAGGTGAGGGGGTCGGGGGCACCTGGGGGGCTTGCAGGAGAGAACGTGGTCACGCTGGGCGCTAACTGGACGGTGCCCACCGTGCGCGGGAGAACAGGCGCACTGCTAGGGGGGGACACGTCAGGAGTGACGCCGCCTGTCCCCATCCCCGAGGCTCCCCTGCCCTTTAGAAAGTCCCCGAGGACCTGTCTCAGTGGGCACAACACATGACTAAAGCCCGCAGTGCCCCGTTTCCCAGAGCCTGAGCCCCTCGGGACGGAATGGCCCAAGCGTGCGAGAGGAAGGAGTGAGTGTGGGGGGCGGGGGGCGGGGAAGGCTGCGGCCAAGGCCCGGGACCCCTCGCCGTCAGAGCCCTTCCGTCCGTGAGAGGACAGTCAGGCCTCCTTTTCCCCGGTCGTCCAGCGGGCGGCTCTTGCAGTCTCACGAGTGCGCACACACACACACGCACGCGCACGCACGCACGCACACGCGCACGCACACGGAACTTTTGGCTCCTGAAAATTCCTGTTTTCCCATTTTTTTTCTGCCTACCAGCTACTCCTTCTGCCTCCTGAATTTAATTCCTCCTCCATTCCCTTTTCTTTCACACCCCTAACTTCCCCTCACATACTCAGCCCTTCCTATTCTGCATCAGGTTGCCTACCCCGTCCCCAAGGGCCATAGGGGTTGATGACAAACTCAGGTCACAGTGCAGGTATTCACGGTGGAGGGACAGATCACGAACGAAGACTGCTGCTGGTGAGCACCTTCTGATTTACGGTGCATAAGGAACACGCGGGTTTGGGGTAACAGTGAAACTGGAAGTAATCCTAGGGAGGTCAGGCCGGAGTGAGACAGTGATTGGAGAAGTCGGGGGACCGACAAAGTCAAAACTAGGTCATATCTGGAAGGAGCAGTGGATACTTAATGGTTCTTTGTTTGTTGGGGCCCCTTTGGAGGTGGATTTTCGATATATTTCTCTGCACAACCGAGGAAAGGGCAAAGCAAGGAAGGAGTGGACATAAATCCTCCCTGAGCCCTTGACTGCAGTGTGCACCTGGACCCCTGTGGGGTCCGTCTCCAGGTCCACTGCAGCCACCGGAGAAAAGTCCCTAAGGTCCTTTCCGCAGACCCGATTCCCACATCTTATATCTTCAGCAAATGCGATTGGAAGCTGACTGAATCGGAACGAAGCTTCTCCTCAGTCAGCGTGCTAGCCAAGTGTAACGCTGGCCTCGGGTGGCCTCTTGCTGCTGTCTCAGACAGGGACAGCTGGTCTGGGGATCCATGCGGCATTTCACATGTGATTAAAAGCCAAAGAGAAGACATGCTGTGAGAGCATATGGCTGCCGACACTTTGCGCGCCAATCTGTCCCCAGCTCTGTCCCGTCGTCTGCTAGCCTGGGCCCGGGTGACATGCTCGTGCTGCCCGAAAGACTCCCCTGGTCTTCGGAAGGCCCCTGTTCAGGGCCACTGGCACCCAGTGCCTGCTTTAATACATTTGACTTGTTTGGGAGCCCCACAACTGACGTGGATGGCAGTGGACCTGCGGATTCTTGGCTGAACGCTCCCGGGCCTGTTCATCCTGGGTTTCCATGAGGGCCAGGCCTTCCCTAGGCTCCCGTTTTTCCAGTCATTTCAAATATTAGAATTAGCTTCCTGCTGAATTTTTATTCTAAAATGTTAATTGTATATTCACAGAAGAACTGGAAATAAATAGCGTTTATGTTCTTGGTTTTCTGGGATTATTTATGTCCCTGACCTCGGAATGAAATCATGTCCTTCTTGTCTAATCAGAAGGCTGAGTTTAGGTGACAGAGTGGAGCTGTGGACCTACACGAGATTGTGAAAAAGCAAAGTCACTTCACAGCTGACCGTGCACGTCTTCACTGGATGCCATTTCTGTGCGTCCTGGCCACCGCACACGGTCCTCTTTCCAGACCCAGCTCCTAGTCTGCAGACGTGTGACTGTTACCTTATTTAGAGAAAAAAAAGGTTTTTGCAGATGTGATTAAGAATCTTGCAATGGGGAGGTTATCCTAGATTATCCAGGTGGACACTAAATACCATCACTTCTTCATAAAATACCTTAAATGTATCCTTGTAAGAGAGAGGTTAGAGACAGACACACAGAGGAGAATGGGATGTAAAGAGAAGGGAGTGACACTGCAATGAGCCAAGGAATGCCACTGCCACTAGAAGCCAGAAGAGCCAAGGGACTGTTCCCTACAACCTCCAGAGGGAGTGCGTCCTTGGGGTGAGGTGGGGGGCCAAACAGAGTGGGCACTGGTGATGGGCACTGTGGGCCCCACGCTCTTCCGTGGTGGCCAACAAGCATCTGACAAGAGCATCCCTTTCGAAGTCTTGGTGAGGACTCTCATGCTGCCACTCCAGCACAAAACCACCTGACAGGCAAGCCGCCAGCCCAGAGGCGAGTTTAAAGATGCAGATACACGGAATTGATAGAGAAAGTTCCAGAAGAAGCTGGAAGGGATGAGGTTGAGCTTGAAAGGACTGACCTTGGACAGAATCTAGCAGCTCCAAAGAAAGCAGGCAAGGACGGGGCAAACCATTTTACTAATTGGAAACAAGGATGCTGTGATGGCCCTGCTGGGATCTCTCTTCTCTGTGTTTCCCGGGATATAGACTGAGTTACAGTAATAATTAATAGACGTTATAGGGTGACTGAAAGGTCACTGGTGACCTTTGCTAGGGCAGCCGTAATGCTTCACTGAGCCAACAGGCATTTATCATGCTGGTGAATGGAGCCCTCGACTGGCGGTCCAGAGACAGGAGTGCTGGGTGCTGGAAGTAGCTCTCCACCAAATTAGCTCTTTGTAAGTGAAGGCACCTTGTGGGGACTTAGTTTCCCAAAGTGAAAGTGTTGATCGAAACAATGACTACGGTCAGGTCCAGCACTTACGGCATCCGTCTACTGTGGACAAGGCACCAGACGGCCACGGTATGAAATACGGAGATGCAGGAGTGGCAGTGATCGGGCCTTCAGCAATATCCTCATCTCCCAACATGGTTTGTTTCTGAGAAAAATGCATCCTGCAGTGTTCCTTCCTGGGTCAAGGTCAGTTGTCAGGGGAAAAGCATTGAAATTTATATGTCAAGGGAAAAAGTTTGACTAATTTCTGGAATGAGTTTTTTAAAACTCCCTGGTGTCAAACTTGGACAGAAAATGGCAAGAACTTTGACCACCTAATAAAGTTATCTGTCAATATGAGAAATCTGAGAAGAGAACGAGCCACAGATTTAGGGGTCTTATAAATAAGTGGGCAAATTTGGGATTCATTTGAATTCTAAGGGCACAGCCTGAGTCTGTCCGCTGGGATGTTTAGCACAACATACTAGATGAAAAGTTGTGATCGCACATTTACATTTTTAAGATGAAATAGAGTCTGCCAACTCCTGGGCTTCAAAGAACAGAAAATAGAAGCACACATAATGAAGACTATAGAAATTTGACATAAAAACAGGATGTATTATGTAGTCTGATACATCTTCCCATCAACACGTTCATTAGAATCCATTTTTTTGTTCTATCCTATTCAGAATTTCTAGCTGTCTGTCTGTACACTGATTTTATACCTCCCACCACAAGGCTTAAAACGTTGACAAGCGTCGTCCCATACTTTAAAACGATGCAGTGTGAGGAGGAGGAGATTTCTGTTGCTTCACTCTCCATTGAAAAATACCCACATGGCTTGTTGGTTCAGTTTCAAATCTTTGGTATCTTGTCACTCCTTTGGATTATACTGATGTCTGGGATGAACACCTTTCCCAAGAGGGATCCTTCACGTAGCTCTGACTACATTCAAAGTGCTACCAATCAAGCTCTTTGTAGAAGAAAAGATGTGTTAAAAGGGGTATGGATTATGGATTTCAGAGATGCTCTGTACTGTTTCAATCTATCGTTACCAAGACCAAACCACCCACCATCGGTAATTAATTCTCCATTGTGTTAAGCTAGCTTCTGATCACTTTCCGCCTCTCCTTCCAAAAGCTTCTACTTCTATGTCTCTTCACTTCCAACACATGATTGTGTTGAGTGAGAGGCAGTTGGGCAGTCATTTGATTGTGGAGGTAGCGTTTAGAAGACTTGACTGGAAGCCCTTCCCCCTGACAATTATCAGCTGGGTGGCGTTAGCCATTACTTAATTGGGAGTTCCGTGTCTTGCTCAGTAAAAGAAAGATTAATAGAACCTACCTGCTCTGTGAGGTGGGGTTTCTGTGAAGAAGAAGAAAGAGTGGACATGGGAACGTTTGATAATCCACTCTGTGACCTGACTTGCTATGGGGTGGGGAGCGAGACAAAGGCAAGTGACCTGAGCACTGTCCTCCCACATCCGGCCAGGCAGACCGGACCTTCTCACCCCTTCCCCACTGCCTTCTTCCTGGAGGGCAAGACTATGTGCAAACCCTGTGGAGGTGATGGATGTTTCTGCCAGTCTCACTTCCTATAGGCCTGTCTTTACATTCAGGTATCTCCGGGCAGGGCTCCCTGGCACTTGGGTTGTTTTTGGGGGGTAGTTTCCAATCTCTATTCCAATGGCTTACTTTTCATAACTGTGCAAGTCAGAACAGGAGTCATTTTAAGCAGATTTTTATCCTCTATGGGCCAAAACACTGTCCAACAAGCAATCACTGTGCTCAAATCAAGCAAAAATAGGACATTAAATAGTTCTTTAAATGACTGATGCACTCCTGTTTCTGTCTCATGTATTTACTAAGTCAGTGAACAAACTCTGTCCCATTTGGGAATCAGATGTGAGTAGTGGAACAGGTCAGAGTATGTCCTGGAATATTGTTCTCCCAAAAGGTCACTGCTGTTACTTCTGTTTAACCTGATAGGTTTCAATTGAGACTCCTGAATTAAATGTACAAATGTTCTGGATCCACACCATTATGCCCGTAGTCAAATTAGGATTCCAGGGATAGATATCAATTTGCTGGGTTAGTGGAGATGGTTTGTGACCAGGTGTCTATCGCTGTAGTAAAAGAAACCGAACCATCACAGCTTCAGAAAATACTACCCAGCACAACCCGTGTGCATGGCTCTGCTATGAATAGGTCTAACTTCCAAAGAAACAGCTATCAGCTCAGAAAACAACAGTTTTTAAAATTCCATTCTATATCCACCTTTTCTTACAATTAATATTAGATATGATTTTATGATACCACATTACAGTAGTCAATTACATTTTTGAAGTATTTTTTATTTTGTTTTCATCATAAGATTAAAAAACAAACCAATGACATTCAACTGTAAACAGTGTTGTCGCGTATTATCTCATTCAATTCTCAGATGACTGTCCCTATCTTGCAGATGAGGATTCCGAGTGATAGCACAATGCTGGTGCAAAATAGGAATCTACTGAATGAATGAATGAATGAATGAATGAATGAGTCAGTCAGTGAATTGACTTTAAGTGACTGCCAAACCTTGAATAGTTAGATCAGTCTTGATCCTGTAACTTCGGTCCACTCTTCTTTCCATTGTTTCACGCCCCCTGTTCTTGGTAACACAAGGAAAGGTTAAGCTCATTGTCACATCTGCTACAGACTTTCCAGTCCCTGACTGCACTTCTTCTCAAGCACACGTGGAAATGTTGGTTCCAGACTGCAAAGAAATATCCTGAAATGGTGTTCATTATGATCAAGAACTGGACATTCTCTTGTCTTTCTCCCTCGGACATGCTCCAAAGAAGGTTTAAATTTTGCGTTGGAAAACAGGTTGTTCCCTTGTTCCATTCCCAGAACTTTTCTCATGGCTGAGAATCCTGGCAAATCAATGTAACCGTGCAGTTGTGGGCAGAGCAGGAGAGAATGTAATTTGGCAACAATTGCTTTACACATCAGCCAGATGTGTTATATGGGTTGTGCACCCCTTTTTAAATGTAGGAAGAAAAACACAGCAGTCAAGAAATAAAGAACTTTCACGCTCCTGACTACAGAGCAGGTGCTTCAAAAACTCGGGAGACTTCGGTTGAGGGAACTCCTTATCAGGCTGTTGTTAGCCCTCAGACCATAACGTTGACCTTGGACAGAAAGCACAGCCAAGCATGACGAGGATTAGCAAGGCCACTAGAGAGGGCAGAAAGCCCAGGTTGTAGCCCTTTCTATTTTCATATTCATTGTTTATTTGTTTTTTGCTTTTCGCTAATGCGCCATCTTGAATCTTCTCTCCCGTTCATTGTTTTTTAAACTTTTGTCAGCGAACTGTTCCTTTTTACACATCTGCACAGGACAGAGTTGCTTAAGACTTGCCCAGGCTTAGCGGGTGTACGACCCGCGCTTGCGCAGTCCGTCCCGCGGCGGGACGCTCGGCCCCGCCCCTCGGAGGCGCCGAGGCGCACGGACGCTAACGCGCAGGCGCAGGCGCAGTCTCTGGCGCTGGCGCGGGCCGGCACCTTTCCTCAGGCGTGTCTGGGCTGTGTGGTTTGCGAGCCCCGCGAAGAGGGACGAGCTGGGGTCGCGGACCCCCGCCGGGGCCCGGCAGCACGGAGGCGCGGGGTGTCGCCGAGGGCGCGGGGCCGGGCGGCGCCAGCGGCGCGCTGTGTCCCGGGGCGCCCGGCCCGGCCCCGGCCTCGCAGTTAACGCTGCTGGTGATGCACCCCTGCGGGGGACAGGACGAGGCGGCGGCCGACGGCGTCCTGCGGCCCGCGCCGGGCCAGCCCGTCCGGTACCTGTGTGAAGTGGCGGGGGACTGCGACGACGAGGCCGGCGACGACGAGGCCGACCTGCTGGACACTTCGGACCCGCCGGGGGGCGGCGAGAGCACGGCGAGTTTGGAGGACCTGGAGGACGAAGAGACCCATTCCGGGGGCGAGGGCGGCGGCGGGGGAGCCCGGAGACGGGGCGGCGGCGGCGGCGGCGGCCTGAGCAAGACCTGCACCTACGAGGGCTGCAGCGAGACCACGAGCCAGGTGGCCAAGCAGCGCAAGCCGTGGATGTGCAAGAAGCACCGCAACAAGATGTACAAAGACAAGTACAAGAAGAAGAAGAGCGACCAGGCGCTGAGCTGCGGTGGGGCCGGCCCGGCTGGCGGCGTGGGGAACGTCAAACTGGAGGTATTGGACCTTAGCTCCGGGGTCTTGGGGAGTGGCGGGTGGGGGAAGAAACCCCAGTTGCTCAGAGCGCGTTTCCAACACCTGCCCGCCGGCCCCCAGTAGCCCAGGTCGCGGTGGCTGGACTCCAGGCTGAGAGTGAGCGCTTGTCCTCAGTTCAAGTTCACACAAACACGTGCAAAGACTCCCCGTTCTGTTGCCTCCTTGCGGTAGGTGAATAAATGTCCTTGCAAGTGATGTCACACGTCAGAAGAGCTGTCATGTCTAGAGGAGCAGGGAGAGAGAGACGCTGGGACCTACGTGAAGTTAGTGCTTTGGGGAAGGTACTGGCCTTCTGAGTTCACCGGCCTGTTTCCGGATCCTGTTGCAAGTATCCTAGTTCTTGCTACCCCGTTCCCAGCGCTCTTACACTTCATACCCTGTTCTCAGAGAGCCCACACTTAGCCCCTCCTTGCTCTCAGTAAACCCCATACTTTATACCTGGTTCTCAACACCCCCCACCCCACCCCCGCCCCCGTTCTCCCTACCCGATTTGTTAAAGAATTGAATAACAATGGGATGTAAACCTCAGAAGATTTTTGAGTTGTTTGGTTTGGATGGACTGCCAGTCTCCATTCTGTTGTTTGCTAGCTGAAGCCTTGAACAGGTTGTGAAACTCTGTGAAGCTTCAGCTTTATCTGTAAAATTGGTATGAAAATAGGACCGTTCATACTGTTCTTGCGACCTTGCGAGGTGCTTCATGCTGAGTGTTCACGGTCTCCAGCAGAAGTCAGTAAGCTGCGGCCATTGTTCTTGTTAGCAGGACTCTCTGACATTGTTACAGATAAGGAGTTTTCATCCTGCTGTGTGTTTTTCTCCTTTTAATAAAAGCTGTAATGCTTCAGTGCAGAGAAAAATGAATTTTGTTAAAAGTGATCCAGAAAATAATTTTTAATACTGAAAGCTGTCCTAGGATGTATTTTTGGAAGTATTTAAATTTCTTGGTTTTTGGCTGGACTTGAACAGGTGCCTTGTTGCTCAAGTTTTAGACTTTGTAATTGTTTACAAATGTAATATTCTAAATATTTCTAACATGTCACATTTAATTCACACTGATTAGGTTCTGAGCGACTTCTCATTCCTTATTATCCCAGTGAGTTTTAATCTATTTAGGGTGAAAGGACTCCTTTGAGAATTTTATGAAACCTGATGAGCCCTTTCCCAGAAAAGCGCACGTGTGTAGGTATTTAGTTCTGCATACGCATCCGTGGAGATCAGGGCCCCTGTGGATCTTAGGAATGTTATATAAAATTAAGTCACTTTGTGACTCAGTGAGGGACTTTCCCAGAGTCCCACGGGGACTGGGCAAGAAGAGAAGCAGAAACCTGTTGTGTCACTGAAATGCCTGTTGTCGTGGAGCATGACACATGTTAACCCTGCTGTGTTTCCATCTACCCCAGGAAAGTGCGGATAGCATGCTCTCCGTTGTGAAACAGAGGACGGGGTCTTTCGGCGATCGTCCTGCGAAGCCCACTCTTTTAGAACAAGTGTTAAATCAGAAGAGACTTGTAAGTATCTGTGAAGCAGTTACAGATCTGTTAGCAGCAGCTCTTTGTCATAAATGGAATGTTTCAGAGTTCCAGTGTTATAAAACCAAACTGGTCCCAGGAGTTGAAGTTGTGCCTCCGCTGTGCACGCTGGTGCCTCCGTCTCCCCCCGGGGCTGCACAGGCTGTGAGCTCTATACCTTCACTGACTAACGCCTGACCATCTGAGTGGGGTGGGGATTTAAAACCGATTCTGTGTGCACTGAAGCCTGGGGGCCTCTGAAATTGGACCAGTGCTTAGTATGGTCTCTACTGTAAGTGTAATGGAATAGCAGACCTCAGTCAGGAACAGAGAGATTCAATAAATACCAGTCTATCGGATCATAATTTGAAGACAAAAAAATTTAACTTGTCGCCTCACACTGTATGTCAAAACAATTTCCTGATAAAGATTTTTAATTAAAAAAATAGAATTGGAACTTTATCTTTAAAATCTGGAATGAGAAAAATTTAGTTTAAATAAAATAGACAAAACTTACAAATTGGTAGTTACAAACTAGTCAGAGGGATATAAAGTACAACATAGGGAATAGTCAATGATACTGTAATAACTATTATGTATGGTGCCAGGTAGGTACTAGACTTATTGAGGGGAATCACTTCATAAATTATATAAATGTCTAGCCAGTATGCTGTAAACTTGAAACTAATATAATACTGAATGTCAACTGTAATTGAAAAATAAAAATTAAAGAAGTAAAAGAAATAGACAAAATTACAAAGAAAATATTATAAATCTGACTGCATAAATATGAATGCTAAAGTAAAAAAAGGGTGGAAAATAAAAATGCAAACTTCAAAATAACATAGAAAAAATATTTGTAACAAATGCAAAAGAACTATGCTTAATATGGTTGGTGTTTTTAATCATATAAAATACAGATTGCTGAGGAAACCATTTTGGCCTCTGTAATACATTGCAAAAGATTTAACGAGAACTACCATTAAATGATACCGACCGGTGTTCAATATCACAGTGCTGACAACCATAAACAGTGGCAGTAAGTGAAAACAGTTTAGCTGGTAGCACATGGGGACATGAGCGCTCATGCTGTTGGTGGCCCATGTGGCACAGAGCACTTCCAGAAAACAGCTGTGTACTATGTGTCCATGTCTTTAAGATGACCACCCCCTCAGACACAGAGACCGTATTTAGATGCAGGAATTGAATTCTAAATGTGGATAAAGCAAAGCATAAGCATATTGCCAGAAATGTATTTATCATAAATAGTGAAACAGCAGTGTAAACAACCTACATGTTAAACAGTTTCAGAACAACTAAGGGGTCCGTTGTCTTTACAAGATAGTTTTAAACCGTATTACTTAATAAATAGATAATGTTCTCTCTTAAATATTAAAATCAGTATTTAATGTTAGTATTTCCACTTTACTCAGTGTACCTTTTTCAGTTTCTTAGGGCCAAAGTTGCTTTTTCTTCATCAATTTTTATGTGTTTATTATTATAACAAAAACATATTAACCATAGTCTGTTGCATTATATAATTACAATTTTATTTAAAAATGATATATGTACAAAAATGTATCAGTTATTTTAAAGCAGTTGTATTCTTTTCCGAAAGTTTGGTAATGTACCTGTTTGTGCACACACACAGTTTTTAATTTTTTCATAAAGGCACAGTAGGCAGTGACAGAAACTTGAGTGCTGGTACTAGTCCTACGTGTATTTCCAAAGTGGCTTTTAACTGCCATTTTCACATGCGACCCCTTATCATTTCCTTCTTTTTCCTTCTGGAATCCTGGGCCAGTGCTGTTCTTGGCTGTTTGCTCTTATGTTTCATAGAGAGTATATTTGCCGACATATCATAGAAAGCATTTCCTTTGTGTGCAAAGCCCCCGATAAGATTGGGTTTCACCCCTTATTTTGGGGGTTTTAATATTTTGATGTGTGACATCCAGTATTATTACAGCAGACTCTCCGTTGCTGGTTGCTTGGGTTCTAGTTAACGGATGGTCTGCTTATACTCATCCCACATCCTCCAGTCCTCGTGGGTGCTGGTTAACTGAGAGTCTGCTGTATTAGTCTGTAATTTAATTGCAGTGCATCAGATGCAGACTTAGTTCAGGCATGTTTTGTTTTCTAAGCATATTGTGTCTTGTGTTAGGGGCACATCAGAGTAATTTCATAGCATGAGTATCATTATTCCCATTAAGAATAATGCTGTTAATAAATGTTTTCTTTTTCTTCCTAAGTCATTGCTGAGAAGTCCAGAAGTGGTGCAGTTTTTACAGAAACAGCAACAACTATTAAACCAGCAAGTTTTGGAGCAAAGACAGCAGCAGTTTCCAGGGACGTCGGTATGAGGGAATTTACTAAGAAGGTCTGCATGGCTTTTTATCTTACTGTAGTAGACGTCCGTGTTTTCATACTGAAGAGAATTGGGGCAAGATATGCCAGTAGAACATAAACAGTCGTTCTCCTGTAAACGTGTGCATGCATTTGGGGATAAATAAGTATTGCACTTTGTGCATTTCATCCTTTCAGATCGCCACACATTTGAACAAATCAACTTATCTTTCCAATGTAACATTTAATTACAGTGTATTTTAAACAAATGTCCTTCAGTCATTGTTACTGAAGGTAATGAAGCAGCTACTTTCTGTGGAAGCCACAGAGTTACTAGATGTGCATCTTGGATCATCGAGCTCAGTGGTTCTCATCATGGGGCAGTTGGAAATGTATGGGTGTGTTTCTTGGTTGTCACAGTGAGCATGAAAACTGCTGGTATGCAGTGGATGGCCAGGCATGCGAAATGTTCTGCAGGGTCTCGATGGTCACACACCGCTAAGAATTATCGTACTCCTGATGTCAGTAACGTTGCTCTTAGGAAACACCGATACCCACCTGAGAGGGTAAAGTGTAATTGGGACTCTCAGATGTGGGCTCTCATGATACTACCTTTCCTTTGCAGTTAAGACTGGAGCTGTGAGCGAGGTAAGCACGCTTTGTCTATAAGGAAGGTTACTTTGTCAAGTGTCTGTGAATTCAGGGTGTGTGTGTCTTCAGATGTGTGCTGGTAGACCTGAGAGAGGGATGAGCGAGGTGTACTGGGGTCAGGGCTTCTGCAGCTGGCATCCTGCTTCATGTCACCTATCAGTGTCCGCCTCTCTTAAAGCAGACACTCGTGTGTGTTAAATTTGTGAACGGTGTAGTATGTCTCATCCCACCAATGCCAGGACAGAACTCTTTTTCTAACACTCATTTCTTCAAAAAGAGATCCCGAAAGTAAGAATAACACTCCAGCATTTTGTCAGTGTTTTTGAAAATGGAGCTATTTTAAGAGAGTGTTATTCCTAAGTACGTTCTAAGAATAATGGACAATTTTGATAGGTACGTTTGTCTCTTATTTCCTCTTAGGGAAACTTTGAAAAGGCAAACTTACCAACAAAAGTAACAAATTAAGGTATTTTTAGTATTAGGGCAGTAGATGTATGTGATTCACATTGAACTGCAGACGTGTTGGTTTCTTGGTACTTAACACTGAAACACGTCAAGTTAAATTGTGTCACAGCTGTAGTACTTAAGGAGAGGATCTTTCTGTTTTTTAATGTGTGTTTTATACCTGCACATCTGCAAAAATGCTTTTACCAGAAATACTCATTAAAGTCAAGTTGTAGACCTTGAATTGTTTGGTCACTTACTCTGTTCTATAGTTGCATCACACTGATGCATAGGAATTAACTGTTATTTGTCCTCTGACTTACTGAATCCCTAGAGTGTAAGTTAACTTTTATGGAAAGAAGAAAAAAAAAAAAAAAGAACTATGTTTCAGACACAAGTGTGGGAACAGGAAAGGAGGTGGGGTACCAGGTCGGTGAGAGCTGACCGGAAAGATAAGACTGACTTTTTACAAGCCAGCGAACATTTCCATGTATTGGTAGTAGATTTATTGCAGCATGTCCCTAGTGTCCCTCCATGTAGCCATGACTTCCTCAGGGTGACTTGGTCACTCCTCTAGCTTTTTTTCGAAAATTAGAAAATAGGTTATGGATACTGTCCCATCGTCCTCATTTCTTTCGTGTAACTAATTGAAATGGAGAGTTTAGGATTGTTTTCTGCTGTTGGTGCTCCCTCAGTGTTTTTACTTCCTTTAGCTATGGAAATGAACATTGTAATCATGACAACAGATGGTGTTGAGCTTGTCATTACATTAGGACCTGTGTTTAGATAGCACTTTATTTGAAAATGGGCCGAACTGTCATTTGCTTAACAGACTTGCCACACTATAGAAAAATGTTGGTTAAAATGATTTTATTGAGTTTCCAATTACCAGATGGTTTTAAAACATTTTAGTCGGAGTATCTGCATGTTTAATCATCAGGGGAGTTGACTGTGTCTTCTAATCAGGACCTGGGCTGCTTCCCCAGTTACTTCTGTGGTATTTACTCCACCCTCCTCACAATCCTTTGTGTCATTCTAAAGCATCATGGGGGACTCGACAGCTACCATGGCCATGGCAGCATGCCTTTCCTCATCGCTGTCCCCTAGTGTTCAGCAGTGTGGGTGGCCTTCCCACGGGCGCTGCCTTGTAGGAGCTGTTTGTTGTTCGGGCTTAGAGGATACAGGAGTGCAGCAGGGAAACAAACACAGGGCCAAGGAGAACCACCAGAGGCGACGCTGTGACTACTGAGACTTCCTGTGTGTTGTCCTAATAATTGCGCCTGCTATTATTAACTGTCCTCTAATTGGAGACCGCAGTCACACTAATAAGATTTTATACCGGTTGCCTTTGAAAGACCTAATAAGCAGGATATGTAATTAGTAATATATGAATTATTTGCTCACAGATGTATTACTATTACAGTAATACAGGCATATTACAATATACATACTCACCTGCACTTCTCCGCCATTCTGATTAGCATCGTCTGTGAGGGTGTTGGGGGGGGTATCATGACAACATGACTTCCTTCCAGAAAGGGAGGGCTCCCGAGTCTTAGATCCATGTTCCTTTAAGATCATGGAAGTGTTTTGCTGGGATGGAGAGTAGGGCTTACGGTTTCAGGGCTGTGCCCAGAGGCCCTTGTGTCCAGGCTGCCGTTACACTTGCACGGCCTTCATGACACGTACCCGCCGTCTCAGCACGTGGCTCTTGCAGGCGGGGCCGTGCTGCCCAGAAAAGACCAAGCGCCCCTTGTACCTGGGCGCCTTTCTTCCTCTGTCCCTGTCCTGTTCTGGTTCACTTCCTTAGTGCCGGCCACCATCGAATTGCCGTTTGCTTTCTAGTCCCCATCATGGACTACCTTGAAGTGGGGCATAAAGTTCACCTACCATCTCCCTTTCTTGAACACTTCGGCTTTGTTAGCTCTTGAAACGTGCATGTTCTGAAGGCAACGAGAACTTGGAACTGGGGCACACACAGCATGGCGGCTTCGAGTAACCCTGTTTGGTTTTGGTGGTAGGGCGGGTTCCCCACAATGTTGTAGATTGGCTGAGCTTAGCCAAGGGTCTCTGGTGGGCAGGCTTGGGGTATCTCCTGAGGGTGCATTCAGGTGTCAGCAGGGCTGTGATTGGAACATTCTGGACTGCCTCTCTGCCTCTGGGCAGGGCTTGGCAAGCTGACACTGCTCCCCAGGCCAGACGTCACAAGCTAGGAATCTCGTGATGTTTTTAAAAGGTGGAAATAAAGCAAAAGGAAGTAATTTTGTGATGTGAGAATTATGTGAAATTCAAATTTTGCTGTTCAAAAATGTCATCAGCACACAGCATGCTTGGCCATGGCTGGAAATCTGATTGTGCACTACCCAGCCCTTCACAGAGAAGTCTCTCCCCACAGACATGTCCTCATTAAACAGCATGGGGTGTTACTAGAAATTTTAGGATTTTTTTCTTTATACTCAGCCAAACTGAGTATAATCTTCCTTGTATTTACTCCATTTAGCATCATTTTTAAGATTGCTGGAATAATAATGCTGAGGCCACTCTGAACATTTTTATCAGGTACGGGCCAGTAATGGGGCCACCAGCGATCCCAGAGATGAACTTTCAGACCTGGAGCCTTCTTACATGGTCCTTGCTGGCTTGGTATTGTAACGTCGGAATACCTTGTGCTTCTTGCCTTTCCTCACTCACATTTTGAAAGTGAGTCAGCGCCCTGCTTCCTGCGGCCGTGGGGCTGAATGTCTGCAGTCGATGTGGGTCCCCTTACATGTGGAGTTTCCCCATAAATACAGACAGTAAATGCATTTTCTCACCCTTAAAATTTGTTTTTTGCTTGAAATTTCTAAAATTATTAAATGTATTGGGGTGACATTGGTTAATAACCAATTTCAGGTGTCTAACTTTCTATTACAGCATCTGTACACTCAGCTGTGTGCTCACTACTCGACACCCCATCTCCTTCCGTCACGAGTTGCTCGACCCCTTTCCCGCCTTGGTCCTCCTCCCACCCCCCACTCTGGTAACCGCCATGCTGTCTGTAGCTGTGAGTGTGGGCGTTTCGTTTGTTCATTTGTTGCTTTTAGTTTTATAGCCCACATATGAGTGACATCATATGGTTCTTTTTTTTCCATCTGACTTATTTCACTTAACATAATAATCTCCAGAGCCGTCCATGTTGTTGCAGATGGCAGTATTTCATCGTTTTTGTGGCAGAGTAATATTCCGTTGTGTGTGTGTGACGTCGTTTTTTTCCAGTTACCTGTCAAAGGACCCCTGGGTGGTTTCCCTGCCTTGGCTGTTGTAAATAATGTTGCAGTGAACATGGGTGTGTGTGTGTGTGTGTGTCTTTATAGATGTTTTAAATTTTGTGGGGCAGATACGCAGGAGAAAGATCGCTGGGTCGTATGCAAGTTCTATTTCTAATTTTCCGAGGGACCGCCGTCCTGTTTTCCACAGTGGCTGCACCAGTTACCTTCCCACTAACGGCGCCTGAGGGTCCTTTTTCTCCACAGCTTCGACACTGGTTGATCCTTGTCTTGTTGGTAACGGCCATTCTAACAGGTGTGAGGTGGGATCTCATTCTGGTTTTGATTTGCATTTCCCTGAGAGCTAGTGAAGTTGAGCATCTTTTCATGTATGTGTCAGCTATTGGTGTGTCTTGTTGGAAATGTCTGTTTAGTTCTCTGCCCATTTTTTAATCAGATCATTTGTTTCTGTTGTTGAGTTGTATGAGTGCTTTAAATATTTTGGATATTAGCCCCTTCTCAAAGGTGTCATATGCAATAGCTTTTCTTACTTGGTTGACTGCCTTTTTGTTTAATTGATGTGTCTTTTGCTGTGCAGAAGTTTTTTAATTTGATACAGTCCCATTCATTTATTTTTGCTTTTACTTCTCTTGCCTTTGGAATCAAGTTCACAAAAACCCTTCTGAGATGAGTCTCCATAATTTTAGTGCCTGTGTTTTTTCTTCTATGTATTTTATTGTTTCAAGTCTTATATTCAAGTTTTTAACCCATTTTTAGTTAGTTTTTGTGTATGCTGTCAGCAGTCTGGTTTCATTCTTTTGCAGGCGGCTTTCCAGTTTTCCCAGCACCATTTATTGAAAAGACGTACTTTCTCTATTTACATTCTTGGCTCCTTTGTCGAAAATTAGTTGCCCATGTAAGTGTGGGTTTATTTCTGGGCTCTCAGTTCTGTTCCATTGGGCTGTGTGTCTGTTTTTCTGCCAATACCACGCTGTTTTGATTATAATAGCTTTGAAATATTTTGAATTAAGGGCTTCTTTAAAAAAATAAAAAAGGAAAACCTTGATCATGTTAATAAGAAGGCTGAGTTTTCTCAAAATAGCTACATATTTTCCCACTCTAGTTCAGGACTGGTAGGAAATTTAAATGGAGGGAATTAGGAACATATGCTCATGGATTTCATCTTAGTTTTTCCTCACTGGCCTTCTTTAGCACCTTTCTAATAGGTAATATATACAGTGTGCAAATAAATACAATAAAATTGTTTATTCTTTCCTGCACACCACTGTATTACTTAATGCTTCTGTGCACATCCTCTTCTAAAATTACACCTAAGTATCTTCAAGATTCTACATTTAATGCCAGTTATTCCAAGATATTTAATTTAAAACCATTACGTTCCCTATAGCATGTTGGTGTTTAGAAACATTCTATCTTCAAAATGAGATGGTTCATTGTCATCCTAAGGAAATACATGCAGTGAATCCTGCTATGAGATTTGCAGGGAAAAATGAGCCAAAGACATATAGGTACAGTATTTTTTATTATAAACAACCAGATAGCAGTGTAAGTAAGTGTGCACATGATGGACAGTTGAAGCCTACATATCATCATCTAAAGCATTAAATAGAAGTAGTTTATTTTGTTTTACATTAATTTGAACTTATCCTTAACATATGCCAGGATCACCTAATTGTGTCATACAGTTCAGCTATTAAATCATAACTGGGAGAGACAAAATTTGGGATGCATGTTGTTTGGCTTTATTTACTGAACAGATACACCAAGTACTCAGGACACATTAAAGTTAAGCAGGTACTGAGTCTAGCAAGTGACATTTATAAAATGTTCATGTTGTCGGTTCCTTAGAAGACAATGGAGAGGGTATTCTAAATACTGGGTCGTGTTCCAGCTTTTCCTGATTTACAGTGAGTGTAAAAAAAAAAGAACACAAAGTGAATGCATTGAACAGTGACATCCTTATAGGAACATTCCTAAGCACAGGCAGATATGAAAATAAAATCTAACCAAAACTTTTCATGTCCCAATTTTTTAACAAGAAAAAAACAAAACAGGCTTGAACAACAGGATAAATGTCCTGAACTTCATTGTTCTCTATTGCACAACCTTGTCCATGGCAACCTTAAACATGTTTGGCATTGCTGCTGTGTTTAATGGTGGAGTGCATCCATTTTGCTAGTTACTCTATAAAAGAATGCTGTTACTTCTTTTCTTTTTGATTGTCTACCTCAAGGAATCGATGAGAATGAGCACATTTAGAAGTCTGAAATCAAATACCACATTACAGCTTTTCACAACTCTTACAGAGGCTGATTAAAATGTGACTGTTAAATGGCTGAAGGTTAACGTCTCATCGATTCTCAGTTCTCGGAGTTTCACGCATTATCATGATGAAGGCGGTTGATGAGATGTGACCGATGATGACACACACGTGCCACTTTAATCATTTATTTTTCCAAGAACTGTTTGGGTCCACTGGAGTACTTTGTCCTGGTTTCCCAAAGCTGTCTAACAAATCCAAAACACTTTAATGTCACGAACAGCCAGTTCTCACGAGTTCTGTGAAGATGTAAGATTGCCAGAGGGTGATTCTGATTGCAAAATCTGTGCCTGCGTGCAGCCCTCTGGAACCATCCCCATGTGAGGGAGACTCACCATATTAGCACCCCAAAAAGGGGAGATGGGGTGTCATCGTAAAGTGGGAGCAAGGGAGCAAGAAAGTAGCTTGAAGAGCACGCTGGGGCGGGGGATGCATTACCCAGGGGAGCTCATGCAGTGGGGAAGGGAATGTGTGTCAGACAGCCGTGACATGGACAGAGGTTACATCCTTTCCACGCTCCAGAGAGCACACACATTTTGTTGGGTGTGACGAGTTCTCAAACACGAGGAGGTCTGCAGATTCACTAGCAGACTCAGCCCCAGGGGCTGGAGCTGTGGGGTGCACCTTTTCAGTCCCCAGTCCTTGATGCCAGACCTGGCATGTACAGGTGCACGATATACAGTCGATGGATTGGTAAACTATGGGGTTTTCTAAACACTAAACAAGCCATGTAGTTTTAATTAAAATGTAGTATTTATTTTCTGTTGTACATATGAAAGTTTCTATGAGATAACACCACTCATTACAAGAGGTGACAGTAGTAGCTCACGCATATATCTTTGTCACGTGATCACTTGTACCTGGAATACCGTTTAACAAGAAACAATTACTGTGTGCACTAATGCTAGAAAGAGTTGAGACAGAATGTGTAAATGAACACTCTTGAGTTACTGAGTACCTTCTGTCACAAGCATAATGACCTTCTTACAGTATATATTTTAAGAGGCTGTGAAGTGTTTTCCAAGCAATGTGGTGTTTGTATACTATGTGAAAGTACCTAGAAATCTGGGGTGGGGGGGGTTCCTCTTTATCATCCCAGGGTAAATAAGAACAGGATTCTAATATTGTGTTTTTAAATGTCCTATTCAATACCACTGTTCCCCAGAAACTGTAGAGCTTATAAAATTATTGTCACTTTACTTGGGAAGTTATTTCTAGGTTTGAGACTTCAGCTTTACAAGAGGCTACGAGATTTGACCAGTACGTAATTTATTCACTGGAGACAACAAGTTAAGTAACTCATAAATCTGACCCCAACGGTGTATCTCGATTTCCTCAGAAGTCCTCACCGTTGGTTTGGTAATGTGTGAGTAGTTACATTGGCTAACAGCTGAGGAGAATAGGCAAAGGAGGGCCTCACCAGGAGACTCCGGGTGGTGTGGGCATGTGAGGAGGTGCAGGAAACGTGTGATGATTCTGTCTGTCCCTCCTGGTGGACCTGCTTCCTCCCCACACAGGACCCACCATGGACTTGGGGGTCTGCAGGAATAACTGGGAGAGTGGGGGTCCCACCGGAAGATCTGGGAATCCAGCCCCTTTCCTGTCATGTTCACGTCTATCTTGCCACATTAAACTCGTTATTTTTTTACAATGGTGGGTTGTGAGCAACATGATTCAGCTTCACAGTTTCTTTCTTTACCAATCACAGTTTCAGTGTGTTTCAAATGTACCATTACTATAAGCATAATAGTCCAGCTACAGTTATTTCAAATTCAGAAGTAAAATAAAGCTCATGTGGCTTATCTTACATAACTGATTGTATAAGGTTGATTTTTTTCTTGCCAATACTACTAAAAGTGAAATCACTTAAATTATATGGTTTGATTGCTTCGCTTTATCTAAAAGTGCTGTTTGCTCTAGTGCTGTTAGTACCTGACTTGTGCTATGTAACAGTTTTACTGATTTTCTGGCTGGCCATACAGCATGCCTTACAGCAATGTGGTGGACTCAGCTATCATTCTGCCGACGCCCTTCAGATGCTGTAGGCACAGCTGCCTTTCCCATGTTTCCTCCAACAAGGGATGGTGCTGCTTTCTAATCACTGCACCAGGATCAGGTTAACCGGAGAGCACAGAACACGTGGTGATGAAGCAGATGAACCGCACATGTTGTGTGTGTGCACACACGGACTTGGACTCTTGGGTTAGGTGCAAATCTGAGCTGAGACAAGCTGCTGCCTGCAACAGCTTCTACCCTGCAGAGATGGGGACTAAGACACTGAAGAAATGGGGTTGTGTGGCGAGCCCATCTGCGTCAGAACCTTGTCCAGCCACTGCAGGGGCCCGTGCAGGTGGACCTCGATCCAGCAGGGTGTGCTCGTTACATCCTGGCGGTGGTACTCGGCTCCCCAGCCCTGGAAAGCAAAAGCAGAGTGACTGTGCCTGACTTGGCAGTCAGCCCCCAGAGCCCTGCCCCCGGGCAGCTGCGAGACCTCCGTTGTGAGAAGGTGAGCCCCACCGTCCTGTATGTACGGGGCCATCACCACCTTCCCTCTGGGCCCACAGCTACATGCAAGACCCTGGACGTGGTCCGGGTCCCGGCCTTGCCCACGGCAGAAGCACTGGCGATATGCATAGGGAGAACCTTGATCTCCGGCCACCCCTTTCATGCTGAGGAGAGTTTTGTTCAAAGTGGTTACTACAGGGTACTCTCGACTACTCAGGACTAATTCAAAAGGCCTGCGTCTCCTCTCTGGCTCACTTTTGACAATTTCCCACTTACTGTCATTCACAGGAGAGGCAGCAAAGTGGACCTCGATGGCCCATGGAAAGCATACCAGCCTCTCCCAGACCCCTCGCTCCCGTTAACCCCGCCCTGCGCCCCGCCCCCAGGCCCCTCACTCCCACTAACCCTGTCCCCACGCACCACACAACTACCTCCCGGACTCCCCCAACCTGCTTGCAGCACCTGATCTCTCCTGGCTTCAGGAGAGAAATGCAGCAGTAGGAAGAGCAGCTCCATGGCGCCCGCACCAGCCCCTCACCACAGATTACCTGCGTTTCCAAATAAGCCAGCTCATCCGCTGTGTAAGGCTCACCTCCCTGGGTATGACGCCCCAGACAGTCACCCTGTGCTCTCCTGCAGTCTTCTGCTTGTACTGGGCCATTCCCGTCCGCATACAAATGTGCCAAAGTATCCCCCATCTGGAAACTACTTCCCCTACCTCCCTGCTAGACGACTGTGCCTGTAGTCCCCATTCTAGCAAACTCTCAGAGAGTTATCGCACTGGCTGTCCCAGTTTCTGTCAAATGCATTCTGATCAGCATTTCACTGCAGTTGTCAACAGAACTGTTTGCTGTCAGGATCGAAAAGACGTTCACGTTGCTAAGATCAACGATGTCGCCTGGGCAGGACCTGATTTCATTCATCCTCTCTCCACACCGTCGTTTTCGGGTTACAAACCACCTTCCTTTGTTAGTCTTACTACCGTTCACTGGCTGCACTTCCTTGGCCTTCTTGGCTGGCGTTTTGTCCTCTCCACCATCCGCTGACTGACGTGTCCCCAGGTTCCATCCTAAAACCTCTTCTCATCTCCGTTTAAACTCACGCTGCTGGTGGTCTCAGCCGGGCTCATGGAGTTCATCCTGTCCGTATGCTGACAATTTCTAAATTTCCATCTCCCCCCAACCGCCCCCCAGCCCCCCCCCCCAGGAGCAGACTTACACAGCTAACTGCCCACTCAGCACCTCCAGTTGCATGTGTGACCGATATCTCAGAGTCATTCTCACTAAATAGAACCCTTAACCTCGTGTCCAAAACCTCATCCACCCGCCTCTCCTCCATCCCGGTTCAAGGCAAGGTCACCTACCTCCTCTCTTTCTCGTACCCCACACCAAACCCACTGTCACGACCCAGAACCCTGCCCCTTCTCACCGCTTACACTGCAGCTCTCCTAGCAGCAACCACCACCATGTGTCCTCTGCATCGGAGCCTCCTGACTGGCCTTTCCGTCCAGCCTTGCCTGCATGTTGCTTGTTCTTCACACAGCAGCCGGAGAGAGCCTTTACACCCTAAGTCAGATCGTGCAGATCCTCTGCCCAAACCCCACACAGGAAAAGCCATACTCTCGCAATGGCTTTCAGAGCAGGGACCTGGTTCCCTGCAGCTGCTCTGCCCTCGCCTCCCTTCCCCCTTATGCCCCAGGCACAGCGGCCTCCTGGCTCCTCCAGATTCTCAGCATGTTCTTGCCGACGGGCTGCCTGTTCCTGAGTCTACTGTTCGCTCTACAGGCATTGCTATGATGGCTGCCACCATCTCCTACGGGTCTTTGCTGATAAGTCACCTTCAATGAGGCTACTCCTACCCACTTTTAAAAACCTGCCACCTACCCATACCCCGCCCTGAAGTTCCCTTTACCCAGCTCTACATTTTCTCTTTCCAGCTACCTTCTCTTTTTACTGCTGTTTACTGTCTCTCCCTTCTAGAATACTGATTGCATACGAGGGCAGAGGTCTTTAAGTAATCATGGACAAGTCCCAATGCCCAACAACGGCATCCGCCTGGCACACGGCAGGTGCTCAGTAAATATCTGTTGACTGAGTCCTAGAATTAGTAAAAATTACAGCTGAAAGGGATCTTAAAGATGATCTAGTCCATCACTCCTCAGTAGTAGCCACTAGTGTTTAGTCATCTATAACTTTTTTATTTTTAACAAATTCTGACATGCTATACTCAACCCAATATATCCAAAATATTATCCTATCATATGTAATCACTATGAAATTTTAATGAGATGTTTTAGGTATTGTTATTGGTATTGGTTTTAGGTATACAACATAATGATACATGTGTATATATAGCTATATATATATCGCAAAGTGATTACCAGAATGAGTTTAGTTAAGATCTTTCATTACCCATAGTTACACATTTTTCCATGTGACTGATGAAAATTAAAAAAATTTTTTTAAAACTGATCATTTGTAATTGTGATTTAAATTTTGTATATCTGATAAATACAAGAGCTGTCCGGAAAAAGTCCAGCCATATTATATGGCTGGATACTTTCTGGACAGCCCTCATATATAGCCAAGTGATTACACACACACACACACGTTACCCCAATAAGTTGAGGTATAATCTATCACCTCCCATAGTTACACTTTTCTTTAATGTGATGAGAACTTTTAAATTTCTTTTAAATTGGTCATCTGTCGTTGTATTTGCTGATTTATTTTTTTAAAACCCATACAATATTAGTTTGTTTTCTGTGAATGGTGCAGCTTTATGATGTAAATGTTGGATATCAGGTAAGCATATCTAGTTGATTTTAGGAAAATCAGATTTCTATGCAACATTATAGTGAAATAATTATCTCTATGATATTGGCATTTCATTCCAATTTTTAAAAACACAGACACTCCCCGCCCCCTCCCCCAAAAAACAAACCTGAATTCAAATGGCTGCTCATTAATGACAATTTAATGCCCTCTGGTGGCTCTAAAGTATCAGAACACTCAAAAAAAAATTCCAGGTATTTGTTAATCGTTTTTTTTTTTTCTTTCTTTCTTTTTTTTAGAAATGAAACAGAGATTTATTAAAAAGAAAGTCCACTCCTAAGAGGTAGGAGCAGGCTCAAGCAGGAAAATGGCTCAAGAGCTGTTAATCATTTTTTTTCAATGAAAAAATGCTTTGTAAAGCATACCAGTAAACGACTAAAACTGCTTTGTCACGAGGGAGAAATGGTTTCAAGAAGCCAGTTTTTAAAATGGGAACTATGTTCTTGAGTCTTATTTTTAAAATCACTAAATTATAAATATAATAAAGATACAATTTGAGTATAAAAAAATAGGACAGTGATTTTTTTCATGGTAAAAGTAAAAGGCTAGTTAATTTTAATTAAAAACCTAGAACAAGCTACACTGATTCCTTGGATGGATATGGGACCATGTGGCAACTGTGTCACACATACCCAGCTAGTTTGATAAGCAAGCTAAGGCTGTGAAATATTAGAATTATTTGCCATCACTTTGCAAGAGATGAAGCAGCAGGTGATGAAACTGCAAACCCAGCTAGAACTTCCTCTGTTCTCCAACCTTCACATCAACTTTGATGCATCTAGCTTGAGAAATTCAGGAAATGTGCACAAGCAGACGTTCCTACTCTCAGAATTAACCACAGCCACCTAACGATTCTGTCCCACTTGGTATTCTCATGACAGCACTTTAATGTGCAGTGTCTTGTATTAGAGTCAGTTCTGTCTGTTTTGTAGCTTTTTCATAGACATTATCTCCTCCATTTGCCTGGATGCTCTCTGAGAGTAATGGTCTCTGATTTCATGCAGGCAAAACCTCCACATTTACCGAGTGACAGTGGAGCTCAGTGATTTGAGGGACAGAAAAATCTCTGTAGCATCAAGTCCTTCCAAAGTACCACTGTCGCCTTACGTTCTGCATTAAAAAAAAAAAAATTGGCTAACTACCACACATGATTTTCCTACCAAAGTACTCTCCTTAAGAATTTTCTTACCATCACCAAAACAGGAGCGCTCATTCTCATGGAGGAGCTATTCCTGAAAACAACTAGAGAGACTTCCAGAAAAACACTGTCATCTACTTGAACAGGCTGTGTGACTGCCACGTCACCCACAGGGTGCCTCGGGTTTGGTTTCTGTGTGGCAGCTCCCGGTCGGGGCACCAGCTCTCCTACCTTGACAAAACTCATGCGGATGGTGCACATCTTGGTCAGCTCATAGACGACCTCGAAGCCGTGGTGCACGGACTGAGCCAGCAGCTGCGCGAAGAGCTGGTTGTTGAAGACCTTGAGACTGCAGCCACTTGGGATCTTGCAGACGGTGGCCGGGTGGAAGCCGTGCTGGTAGTTGCAGTTCCGGCTCTGCACGAAGATGCTGCTGTCGCTCACGCACTCGGCGTAGACCTCGCCCCCGACGTAGTACAGGTGGACGCCTGTGAGGCCAAAGCAGCCCTCAGACCCCACCTCCGAAACTCAGATGTAGTATCCCCTCTTCTCACTGACCCGTGTAACCTCAAGCGAGATGATCATCTACCGTGAGGCCCCTTCCAGTGTCACCGATCACAGACTAGCGGGACACGGGACCCAGAGGCTGACTTGTGTTCATTACCGTCTGTGTTTTTGCCACGAGCCCATTTAGAAGTGGACCACAAGCCACGTTGACAAGTGCCGCCAAGAACACGAGTCGGCTCACTTGCTCATTCTCACGGTCATGCACTCTGAAAGGAAGCGCGTGACGTCAGATGCAAAACAGTACATACTGCAGAAAACATCGAGCAGTCCTTCCGGCACGTATGTAAATGAAGATTAAAGCCAGACAACATCATGGAAATGCTACTTACTGTGGATGATACTTGTATGCTGCTTAAGCTGACCAGACATATGTTTGAGATGGGACGGAAAACAGCGGTCCTGTCCCGTTTCAAACAGGACGCACGGTCGGCCAAGTGGCACTGGGCTAAACTCAAGGTGTCAGTAAGCTGACCACATGACATTTGAAATAGGATGAGACCCTTGTTTTCTGTCCCACTTAAAGCTGTACACCTGCTCAACCTAATTCTCCCCCTCTCCTCTAGTTTCTGATTTCCTATTTTTCATGTATCATTTCACTGCAAAGGTGTCTTGTAAGTCACCTCAAAGTCACTCTGGGAACATACAGGATATAAATAAACATGAAGTAACTGTCACCATTGAGTCAACATTGATGAATGATGAACTCAAGCTGCTTCTAATCAATGGCTTGTAGGTTTACTAAACAGGACACAGGAGGTGCATTAGGAAGTAAATTAGAATGCATCACTGAGTGAAAATGAGTCACCCCCGGAAATGTGAAAGGAAAAGCCTGTGTGGCCCCCTTCCCGAGGTGGCTCAGTGCTGGATGGGGAGAGAAGTGATCAAATGACCTTGAAGGTTCCTGACACCTGTGATTCCAGAGCACTGTGACATGGCAGTAGCCAGCCAGGTGTCACTCAGACACTGCCAAACAATCCGAATACAGTGACTGAAATATCCTCAGCCAGGCCTCAGGTGCAGCTGGGATGTGCTACCTGACCACATGACAGGAAAGGCTTCGAAAGCACCACTGGCCCAACCCTGGGGAGGCCTGTGCCCACTGCCTGCAGTGACACGGGGGAACCCCAATCCCTTCCAAACAAGTATGTCCCAAGTCCCTAGCTTCTGAATCTCCAAGGGTAATGTGACCTCATGTAAATAATCAGCCAGCCAGACTTCCTCTTCTTCTGAAGTTACCTGTAGGCAACTCAGCAACAGCTCGGAGTCCCTCTACTCAGCACTTTCACCCTGCATTCCTACTTCATCTTGTCTTCGTAGTACCCCCGTTCACCCCACAGAAGACGCTGACCAACGTTAAAGGTGCTCTCCAGCAGCAACCCCAGTACCATCCCCCAGCCCTGCGGTCACCCACGAGGTCATGTGCTCAACGCGGGGCTGGCTTCTATTTCCAGGTTTTCATTAGAGGAACAGAGAAAGGAGCTGCGCGTTTCTTTTACCCTTTCCTATGTGTCTCCTGGTGTTCTCTATGGTTGAGTTCCTGTTGACATTGGACAGAAGCCCAAGGCAGAATCTGCTCCTGTTGTTGGAAGGGTCTGTGAAGCCGTCGATGAGCACGCTGCGCGAGGACGCCTGGAACGTGTCCCCAACGCGGCTGTTCAGCTCGTAGTAGGCCACCGAGCACCAGTGCTGTGGCTCCTCGTAGCACACGGGCCGGAAGTCTGCAAGAGAAGGAACACGTCCGTGCATCACGGCCCCGTGCAGGGCTGTGCCTCCTGACGCCCCCGGGGCAACCGGGGTGAGGGGTAGGAGGCAGCAAGTGGCCGCATCCCAGCTGTCACTTCAACGGAGACGGTTTGCAGCGAGCTGATCCAGGGGACGCGCCTGTGGCAGGGGCTGCGGACCTCGTGACTCACCTGTGGTGAGTGTGCACCTATTTATGAGGTTTGAGGGGTCGGACCCCGATAGGAACGGACCTGTACACGCTTCGCTGCCCCTGAAGGAAACACAGGTCAGAGGAAGGTGGCAGGTCCCCTCACCTCGCACGTGAAACTGCGCCAAGACTGAATCCTTGTGGCAAAGAGTACTGTTTTCTAACAAATTGGAGATGAAAAATCATAGTTTGGATATGAAAACAAACAAACAAATCCGACACATCAGATAGGACTTTAAATTATTTAAGAAAGACAGAAAAAAACACCTCCCCTTCTATATCGACTCATTCACATTCTCTCTGGTGCACACACGGTACAGTCACCTGTGGCATAAGAATGTGTTAAAGAGGGCCGCGTATTTCATTAGGAAATCCGTGAATGCTATGTTTTTACCCCAGATTTTTCAAAGTAACCAACCGAAGTTCAGAGTTCTTTGTCACCCACACTCTTTCTCTGTCTTTCCGTAGATGGAATGATCTTTTCTTTGAGTATCCTTGTAATTCTTGTCTCTAGAGTCTGTTCCTTTATATACTAAATACTAATTTATAAAACATAAATTAGGGGGTTATTTGATTTACAAAAGATTCCTTAACTCGTAAAAGACTTCGCTCTGGGATCCATTAAGCAGTAAACCCCTCCGGACCCTCCCCACGGGGTGCTGTTTCTGCAGCTGAGACCCTGCACCCCTGGGGAGCTTATTAGGAAGCCAGGTCCTTGGGCCCTGCCCCAGATCGAGGGGATCAAAACCTGCATTTATACAAACTGCCACGTGGTTGGTATGAGCATGAAAGTTGAGCAGCATTTCTCCAGCCTTGTGGTAAGACACAAACAACCTTTTGTCAAAACCCTGTTTGTATCCGTTTCTAAGAGCACCCCCTAAAATCAGAGACGCCACTGCACGTGGACAGTAAAAGCACACACGGGGCAAAATCGCTAACCTCTTCAATACTCAGTTCCATAGCAGACAGCAAGGACTACAACACCCTAACTGTGAGGTTAATATACACAATGAACGTGTTCTTGTAACCAGGGTGATAAACACAGCATTGACCCTGAGGCACTGCGGAATGCTCAGGTTAAAACGCAGAGCCACTCAATCGGCCCTAACACACTCGCCAAACGAAGAACCAGGCCAGCACATTTTCCTTCGGTTTGGTTTTCAGTTTGTTTCAGGCTAACCGGAAATACTCTTGGAAAGCGGCTACGTTAGCTGTTGGTCTGCGAAGTTACCTCCATTAGGCATTGATAGCACTAAATGACTATCAGCCGTGGTGGCATCTACAGGTCGGCCATTCTGGGTCCCTGGGGCTTCTGTGGCATGATAAGGCGGGGGTGGTGTGTCAACTAAAAGAAAGCAGTAAAACAAAGGAAACGTCAAACTGATAAACTACACAAAGACACACTGATCCAACCTTTCCGTCCCTTAAAGTCCGGGCAACATAATGAGGTATTATGAAGTGACAGTGCAAGTGTCCTACAGGCAAGTGTCCTACAGGCTAAGTGGGTCGTCCTAAGCCCCTTGCGAATGGGTTTTCCCTCTGACTTAGGAATTATCATGGAGTTCAAATGGCTTCAGGACAAGGTTTTCAAATCGTGGAGCTGTTCTCCCAGCTTTTCTCAATAGCAGAGGAGTGTGTTATCAGGCTTTCAAAACAGAGAACGCTAAACCTTCTTGGAAATGAGCTCAATTTTCAGTTCCCCTGTCGCCATGGATTGCACAAATGGCAGAGGGATATTCTGTCACTGCGACCGTTCAAACTGTGCCCCCAAAATACAGAACAGCTGACACCTGATTATGACTTTGAGCCCAAGGCATGCTGGGAAGGGTCCTTCTCCCCCAATATCAGTTCTGTGATTAGACAGTGATGGTGGTTAGGAAAATGAAGTGCATTCAGGTAGATAATACCTTATCCAAAATTAATTCCTAACACAAGGAAAACTCCCGAGGCGGAAGGGGAACTTCGGCGAGATCCTTGGAGTATCTGACTCCCTCTGTGTCTGTTCCTGATGTAGGTTCAGGACGGTCTCACTGTGTCCGTGGCGGAGAGCAACAGCATGACAGGGTGACGAGGTCTGCCTGTGTTGTACGGGCTGTTACGTGTGCACAAAACTCGCCGTGGAATGTGTCAAAGATGCAGATTCCCGGCCCCAGCCCCCGGGAGTTCTGAGTGTGCGGATCAGTGGCGGGGGTGGGGGTGGCCAGGCCTGTATTCGCAGGCACTGCAGTTGACCCGCCGACCGCGGCACATGAACGGTCACCCCGGTGAAAACGTGGTAAAGTGAGGTGACCCTTCTACCGGTCCTAGAGGACACCTACCTATAAAATTAGGGGGCTGAACACAGAGAGCCGCTGTGTGGCCCAGCAGGTCCACGCCGAGGTAGATTCCAAGGGGGTTACAAAAGGAGGGACTTGGGTCCCTGCACAGCCATGCCCGCGGGAGCATTATTCCCCAGGGCCGAGAGCGAGAAACAAACCAGGTACCCACCAACCAGTGCCCGGGTTTGTTTTTTAATGAGGTATATCCATATAATGCTACAAACGGGTAAGCTGTGAACCGGTGACACCGAGTTAAATAAGCCAGACACCACGGCACAAACGTGTGGGCCCGTCCGTGTGACTGCCTTCGAGGAGGCAGGTTCCCAGAGACAGCCAGCAGAGCTGGGGCGCCAGGGGCTGAGGGGAGGCGGGGGCTGAGTGGGGGGCTCCTGCTCCGTGGGCCCAGCGTCTATTTGGGGGAGTGAACATTCCGGAAATACAGTGGTGGTGTCTGCACCGCACGGGGAACATACTTAATGACACAGGACTGTACAATGAAAAGTGACGGAAATGGCAAATC
The DNA here is from genome assembly GCA_004026885.1 of Lyroderma lyra. Taxonomy (NCBI): domain Eukaryota; kingdom Metazoa; phylum Chordata; class Mammalia; order Chiroptera; family Megadermatidae; genus Lyroderma; species Lyroderma lyra. The sequence continues at coordinate 19,724 of PVJL010002827.1, read as the reverse complement.
TTGCGTGGCGACGCATACCTCACCGCTACTTTAAAAATACGGTTCTGTGCATGAAGAAAACATGGAACTGCACACTTTCGGTGGCTGAGCTGTAGGGCATGCGAATTCCAGTTCCAGAAGGCTCTTACAAAACCTAAGGAGCTGCTTCCCTCCCCGAGTCCCTTCTTTAAGGTCCAGAAGTTCCGTCCTCTCTTACTGGTACTCAGGTTGGCCTGGGGCTGTTATTCGCTCAGAGAACTATTCTCTTAGAAATTAAAAGAGCTATTCGCCCCATGAGAAATTAAGGAGCTTCTGTGTCATGTGCGGGGCTCTGTCCTTCATGGGTGGGGACAGGGAAAAAGCCACCAACCTGCTCGTTACCCAGTGTGGGAACACAACGTCATTGCAGGAGATCTTTATAGCACGTCCAGGGTTTATGGAAATAGATATTGCATGACATAATTACCCCCTGTCCCCTAACTAGGGCTCTGTCCTCAACGAGTTCTCTTTCTGCTGTGTCCCTTTCTCAGTGAATTCAGCCACTTGCAAGACCTCAGCCATCTCCTGTGCCCTGTGTCAAGGACCCCTGGGCCGCACTCCTGCCTTCATCCCATCAGGTCCTGGTGATCCTACCTCCTCAAATTCATGGCCTTTCCTCATGGCCCTTGTTTAACCCAGATCCTCACAGTCCACTGCCCGGGCTGCTGCAGCCCACATCACACTCCGCTGCTTAGTGACACCCTTGTTGTCAATGGTCAGAGGCCAGGTGGGCACCCGTCATTGTCAGCCCTCTGGGACCAGCGCAGCGCCGGGCACCTAACGGGCTCAGCCGTCACTCAGTGAGTGGCCCGGTAACACCTGTACCTACAGCTCTGAGCTCACGCCGGTGTAGTCAGCGAGCGAGTGACATGTGGCTCTGTGCCAGACACGAGAGCAGAGAAGCAACAGCCGCGCGGGGCAACCGGAAACAAGAAAGGACACGACACGGTGTGGCACATCTGGCAGCAGAGGTAAAGCAGGAGGTGACTGCTGAGGGTACACTGAGCAACTCCGCCCGGAAGCGGCGACTCCTTCTTTATCCTCCCGCGTTTTAGGGGTTCCCTGAGCACGGGGACGGTTTTCATGTATCTCCTCGTTTCCCCCTCAGCACCCTGAGCTCACGTGAGAGTTCAGGGAGCATCGGTGACACGAATGGAAGTGGGAAGATCAAATGGGGCACGTCACCCAACACGCTTCTGCGTGTCGGCGGGAACCGGCCAGCGCCGGATGCCATTTCTGTCACGCTCACGAGGTACCTGCCTCACGCCCACTTCCCAGGCGCGGGGACGCTGGCAGCTGTCACGCCCCCTCCCGTCCGTGAGAGCCGACGGGCCACGTCTAAGTCCCAGATGCCATGCTGGCTTCCCGCAGTGAACGGGGAGAACCCCCTGGCAGGGGCTGGGGCTCCCTCTGCCCCCCAACAGGCACGCCTCTGTTGTCGGTAGGGACCCCCTTTGGTTGTTGAAGGGGGAGTGAAGAGAAGCCCCAGCCCTGGTCCTCACGCCCTGGCCCTCGGGCCAGGTCTTCCTGCTCGGCTGAGAGAAGTGACCTGGTATAACTGTTACTGCCTTAAAAACCTCCTGGAAATGCCCGGGACGCTGTTCACGTCCATTGAGTTTCTGAGAGCTTCTAGAACAGGGGCATCCAACCCTGTGGCTTCCCTGGGAGAAGAGTTGCTTGGCCCCACATAAAACACGCCCTAATGACAGCTGATGAGCTAAAGAGAGGTCCGCGCATGGTTTCCACACCATCTGAAGAAAGTCTGCGCAGTTGTGCTGGCCGCATTCAAAGCCCCGTCCTGGACAAGCTTGCTCTGGTGAGAGTATTAGAACCACAGGCCGGGGCCGAGGCACCCAGCTGCGTGGCAAAGGCTCCAAAGGGGGTCTCGTCCTGATCACCTCGGAGGCTGGGCAGGGCCCGGGACGCCCGGGGGGCTGCAGCACGCACACTGGGAGCTCTGTAGGAACGTGCGTCAGGACGGCCACACCACAAATAGCCGTCACTCACCTGAGTGCTGATAGGGGCTCTCGGGCTCCGCAGGGCTCCCTGGGGAGTGCCGGTAGCTGGTGGAGCACGGGGACTGCGGGAAGGGCCCGGGCGAGGGCGGGAACGCGGGGCATGGAGGCTGCTGGAAGGAGTCGGGGTAGGTGGCGTTGTGCGGCATGAGCGGCTCACTGTGGAGGGACGCGCTGCGGAACTTGGCCAGGAGGCTGAGCTGGGGGTTGTACTCGCTGTGTCTGGGCACCAGCACGGGCGGCAGCACTAAGGGAGAGAGGGGACGCGGGTGAGAAGGACCCCCGACCGGCTCGGGGGCACCAAAGGCAGGGCACACGGCTGCTTTCTGGTCTGTCCGCTGTGGGTGACAACTCTGTGTTTCCTTTGGGAAGCTCGATTCTTGTTTCTTTGTAGGTGACCTTGAGGTGATCCTCTGGGCGCTTTTAGAATACCCCACTTGTCCCAACTAGGGGTACAACTAGGTCTGGATCTTTTCTTGTTAATCGGACTGTGCACTCCAGCGCTCTTCAATCTGAGGACCCATCGTTCCGGGAAATATGTTCCTCAGCCATTTGTGCGATCCCTTCCTCATTCTGTTTCCTCTACTCGTCTGTCTGCATGTACGCTGGTCACAGGTGGCACCTAGGCAACTCTTACAGAGTCCCTGGTGACACATTAGAAGTCAGTGGATGCTACACGTGCCAGGACGCCGCTGGCCCTGGACAAGTGCACCCATTCCTAAGTTTCTGTATAGGATCAGGATTAAGATGACTCATGTTCTTTTTATAAACTGTGGAACCCAGAGGGGACAGACTAAAGTGGACAGGCCCTGTTTATAAGTTCTCTATGGCTGCCTACCTTTTTACTATTCGCTTTTATTGCTGCTCCTGGCTGCTTAACCTCTTGCTTACTAACGTTTAGTTGCCTTTAAATCTTCCCGGTGAAGACAGGCAGAATGTGTTGACTTTAGGGGCACTGCTGAGCGTACAGTGTAGGTTGCTCATCTAAATCGCTCAACGTGGTCTCCGCAGGTGAAATACCTGGGCATCCTCACTGAGGGTTTACTGCAAGCACTCTAACCCGATGCTGCCTTCCCCAAAACGACTGAGCACGACTGGCGGAGTGTAAGGGACACACGAACGATTCCGTCTCTAGAGGACAAGGGAAGGGGCCGCTCCTGCGATGTCCATGGGGGTGGGGAGGGGGGAGGAGGAGCCTCTGCAGAGCGCTGACATCAGAATGAGTCTCCTTTAAGCATTTTGTTAATGGTGACATTGTGCCCAAGACTCGGGTGGCAAGGAGGGAGACACTGGTTTAGCCTGAGTGACAAGCTCCCTTCCGGGGGCGGAGCGGTCAGACCTCGCGCGCACGCGCGCAGGGAGCCCACCTGGCGTCTCCACGCGGCGGTAGTGGTACGGGTTGATGCACACCTCCTTCTGCTTGGAGCCGAACGGGAACTCGCAGCAGTCCAGGGCCTTCAGCTCGTGGTGGGACTGCAGGTCGGGCCAGCGCCACACCCGGCAGTAGATGACGTGTGGCAGCCCCTTGCGGTGCGACACCTGCAGCCGGCCGTCCAGGGAGCGGGGGATGGTCACGCACTTGCTGGGCTGTCCCGGGCAGCTGAGGGCCCTCTCCAGCTCGTCCATGGCGCCCTTCTTCTTCTTGAGCTTCTTCACCAGGGAGTCGACCGCCTTCTCCGCCCACTTCTCCTCCTCATCCCCCTGCTTCCAGCCGAGCAGCCTCTTCACGGCCGGGCTGGTGAAGGAGAAGAGGGAGCTGATGGGGGTGCTGGGGTGCATGGGAGGGGGGCTGCAGGCGTCCACCGCAGACGGGACCGGCACGGGCCGCCCTTCAGGGTCCGCGGGGCGTGAGGGACGGGAGCGGCGGGGCGCCCCCCGGGGCTGTCATAGGTCCCCCTCTCCCTCCGGTGGGGACTGCGCCGGACTCGGCCCTGCACTGGCCAGCTCTGAAAAACAAGACGACACTCCAGTTAGCTTCGTGGGGTGCTGTTCAGAAAAGGGCGACCGCCGAACATCAAGGAGAAAACCGTCTCCAGAGGGTGCAAACTGGAACACTCTCCCGCATCCGGGCTCTTCCCTTGTCCCGTCTCCACGTCGCGCTATTTCCGCCTTAGAAACCCCTTTCAGATTTGGAAACTGCCCAGCATCTGAGGCACAGCCCACCGTGCCACTAACCTAGGTGACTGCAACGACCTCTGTCCCGGTTCTAGCCCATTAACTCCCGATACCATTTGTAACCGGTCGTTTTCCTATTAAAGACATGACACGACCGGCTGCTTGCTTTCCCGAATGCCAGCCCCTCTGCCTCCTCCCTGGGACCTCCGAGGTCGCTCAGGGCACTCCCGCTCCCTCCTCTCTGGGAGTTTGCTAAGTAATCTGTCTTCACCATGGAAAATGTGCACAAGCGAGGAAGGACAGCTCAGGATCACGAGTCATCTCACTGGTCCTCTGTTCCTCCCAACTATTGCTCTACAGGACAGCGGCTAGCAACATGCGACCCAAGGACCCGCCGTCCTGGAGCGGCTTTCATGGTGGCTGCATGGCCCCCTCTTTCTCAACTATGTATCTGAGTGTGCTAGCTTTCCTCGTGGACGTCAACCAACCTGTCACCCCAGACTGCACGCAGAAGTGAGTATGACAGTCCAAGTGCTGCCAATCACACCATGCATGAAAGAAACCGCAAAGAAAACAATGACTGTTCTCGCCATTTTTTTGGAAAACGACAGTTTTTTTAAATAAAAATACGTTGCTGTTAATGTACAATGCATTTATTATCACTTTTAAAGAGTCAAAAATATGTTTTACGTTTCTCGGTTTTAGATCCTAAAATGGTAACGATTAGTAGACATGAGCCACATAAGCAAAGGTTTTCTGGGGTTCTCAATAATTCTTCAAAGTGGGGAGCGGCTGTAGAACCAAAGTTTAAGAACTGCTTTTGGAGCAGTCACACGGCGTCACACACGGGCACATGCACGGAGGTACTGCTGTCATGTGTGTCGTTTGGCCCGAAAATCAGCTGAATTCTTCTTGGCCCTCTCAGATGTCTGAGGTCCTTCCCCAGTAAGTTTCCTGCGGCAGGACCGCACTGCTCTTCGTGAAACGGGCTCACCCCAAACCCTCCCCTTCCCGGTGTTAGAAAGCAGCCACCTTGTTGCCGTGTGAAGTGGCTGCTGGGCACATTTTGGAGCAAGCTGGCTCCTTGGAATCAGTCTAGCTCGTCACCTCCAGCAGTAGCCTATTTCACATGCGTTCACTGTGATTCCCTCCTGCGCCTCCCTGGAGGTAGAGACTGCGCCTGAGTCGAGTTACGTCAAGTGTATCCACGTCTTTGCACAAAGGTGCTACGTGCATGCCTGTTGCTGGGACCACTACGAGGCATGTGGTGTGAGGAGGGGGGCAGTCTGGGACACAACACGGATGGCACGTCACACGCAGAGAGGACCACTTCCATCACTCTACCCTCACGTGGACTTCCCACATGCAGAGGTAAACTGTGGGACCAGAGCTCCGGGCCTCTCCTTGTCATTGCGTAGTTCGACTGACACTCAGTTTAATTTGGAAAGGCTGATTTTGTGGCTTCACAGCCATGAATTAATGAAGTACGGTTAAGTCGCCGTGGTCAGGCTCTGTGTACTTAATCGAGACAGGTTGCCTTAATGCGACAGTGGCGGAGGGTCAGAAGCCTCAGGCAACACAACACAGGGAACCTGGTTGCCACAGGTGCCGTGGCGTCTCAGTTTTCTGTAATCAGTAAGTCGGAGCATAAATCTCCATGCTTATGTCCGCGGTAGAAAAAGGTTTTTTATACAAATGTTCAGCTAAATATCCTAAAACTAAATACACCTTTAAAAGAGACTTTGGCTCCGGGAGGCAAGTAAGAGTTCTCAGAAGCAGGGTGTGGTGTTGCACAGCTGTGGGACACAGTGGCTTTTGCAAAAATAACAAAATAAACTATGCTGCAGTGTCGCTTCCAAAGAATAAGTCTTACTTCCTTGAAACGTTTTATTCAGAAGTTACGTGTTCTGTGTGAGAGCGTGTTTGTGTGCGCGCGCGTGTCGAGGTCACAATGTAAAAGTTATTTGTTATTGTGAAAGCACAACCCTAAACCAGCCAGTTCCTCAAACTACATCTGTTTGAGGTTCAGCTTAATGAGTGACTCTCAGGGGCTACCATCCCTCCTTGTCTCTTGAGGAAACCCCAACTATATTGGCAGCAGGGTCAGGGGTACCAATCCCCAACCCCCACCGAAAATCTGTGGATAACTTTTGACACTGAAAAACATAATTACCCTCAGTACCCACGGGGACTGGTTCCAGGACATCCCAGCCCCAAGTGCGGGTCAGTCCCTCTGAAAAAAGTTAGGCATACATCAATGCGTATGGCTAGCCCAATGCCCAAGGGTACTGCCCACCGTGGACTGGAAACGGCAGGTATTTACAGAAAGAAATCCATGTGCATGTGTGGGCCTGCATGACGCAAACCCGTGCTGCTCAAGGGTCAAAGGCTGGCCAGCACCGCGGGTCTGAGAAACCCGGCCTCTGCAGCCTGACCTCAGTGCCATATTTCAGACCTTTACGACAGTCTCATGGTGGCTCCAAAACTATGATTTCATCCCCACAAGACACAGGTCCTGTCCCATTACACAGGGCTCCTGCACTGACGGAGGCCCCAAAGAGTCAAATTTAGAATCTCAGAGTAATAAACACCCAGTTCATAACATGGCCTCTGGGTGGGGAAGGAAGAGAGTAGAAAATCAGTATAAAGATGACTGGTGAGCACATAAACATTCCAATGGTATTCTCTACCCGGGTGTGTATGTTTGATATATTTTTAATAGAAGAAGTAAATGCAAAACAAAACAAAACAAAACAAAACAGAAAACAGAAAAGAATCAAACGAGGAATTTCACTAACACTAAGGTCTCAGGTTCTTGTCTATGTTGGTAGTTCCTGTTTGTCCAGGTTCACAGAGGTTCACAGAGGTGATTCGAGTCTCATTCCTATAATGTTTTAGCCACGAGTGGAACACAGGGCCCTTGTTCGCCTTCAGCTGGCTGTCACTCTGACCTCAACCTGCAGGCCCCGCCCCGCCCAGGTGTGTGCAGGGGTGTCAGCCTGGCTCAGGACCGCTCCTGCTGTCAGGTGACTGACATGCCCAGAGACCATCTGCTCCCCCCCACCCCCGGGATGTGTGGAGAATACCACCGCACTCTCGGGGCTCAGTGAGGATGGGCTGTCGGTGCTGCGTGTCGTCACTCTCTTCCTGTAACGTACACAAGAGATGGAACAAAGCCAACCACGAATTAGGCCCTGTCTTTCAAAGATGAATGCACAGGAAAGATTTACAAACGAACACTCGACCGCTCATGTCTATAAATTACGGCAAGAGCTACGGAAGAGAGAGATGGTCTAGGAGGGGGCATCCTCCGCCGATGCAGAGGGTTCTGGAAGTCCATTCTTACTTCAGACCACGTACTAACGCACTTTATGCTTCACATCAGAGCTCTCTGAGAGGACTGTATGCACAATTCCTTCTTTTCTCCTCTATCTGTAAATCTTACCGTGTGGACAAACATTCTGCATTGTCAAGCAGAAAAAGAATCAAGGCCAACTATTTCAGCAGGAATGAAGAGCACATCAAAGATCCTCAGAAATCTATTTTGAATTGTTTATAAACTGGTGAATAACTGTTACCCTTAAAAAACCAAACTTTCTGTACCTTAGCAACCTCAAAAAGAAAAAAACCAGATCCTACACAACACAGGCGTCCGAGAGGCACCCTTACGCCAGGCCGTTCTGCCCTGTGAAACTCTGGGTTGACCGTAACATCAATTTGGGAGAAGTTATTTGTCTTATCAACTGAATCACAACAAATGTAAAAGTATGATTCAACTTACAAAAATCTAAAACATGTACAACCGTTTCAAAAATAAATATCCTTTTGTTCAATAAATATTTACCAAGTGTTTAATGTTGCGGATGCTAGAGTTAGCTGCTGAACTTTACAAACTCTGCTTTTAAAGACAGATCTAACTCTTGAGGCAGAACTACGCTCGACTCTTTAGTAGACAGAGTTAGATCTCCCTTTACATCCCCTTCTAAAATACAATTCTTCGCCAAGTGTTTTTCGTGAGGCACCAGAGAACACCACTGTTAGCAAACCGCAGAACACGTCGAGTGGTTTGGGGACACTTTATCTTATATACTCTCTGCTCATTGAAACACCACACATCCTTAAGAGGTTAAGAATTTCAGAACCGTTCCAGCGGTTCTTGTAAGCAACTCCATCATATTTTCCTGATGCCGTCAATAAACCACTTTTTAAAACTTCCTGGCACGTCCTTCAGAAAACAGGTAAGCTGTATTTCTTCCCAGTATCAGGTATCGCCCGTGTGGAAGAGCTTAGCTCAAAGCTGGGAAAGGGAGAGTTCCCTTTGTAAGAAAAGAGATGGTGTAAGATCGGTTTTGCAGATAACCAGGTCTCTTTCTGCCTTCCCACTGTTGTGAAGTCACCCTCTCTGGACAGCTTGGACGTCATTTTCTAACTGAATTAAGTGCAGTAAAAATGAGCTCCCGCCCCCAACACGTACGTACACCCGCGTTCATATCAGACGGACGGACGGACGGACGGACGATAAACGCAGTTCAGCCCAACCCTGGACTGCCTGCAGAACAGTGCATCGCAACCACACCACACAGAGGACAAAAACAGAAGTTTCAAAACTTTCCCTGTTTTTCATTCAGAACTTCGGACATGTTGACACAAGTGGGGCTTCCTCAGAAATGACAGCAAACACAAGTGACCTTTCACATCCCCTCTTCCACCCTGGGTCCCTGAGAAATGCGGACATCCAGAAGAATGGCCCTTTGCGGTTCCGGCCAAAACCAGTTTGCTTTCTTCACTTGAGCTCGGATGCTGTAAAGGAGTACGGATGAACAGCCCTTAAAAACACGCTCTGGGGAGCCACGCCGAAGTGACTCCCTCATTCTTTGATTCAGTCAGCAAGCACTGATTGCATTTCTGCCACATGCCGGATGCTGTGCTGGGTGCTAAAGCCGAGCCATCGCTCCGCAGATCCAAAGTCTTCTACCTAAGCGGAACTAGAAGAACCTGAGTCAGCTAAAATGCCATCAAACTGCTTCAAAATATTTAGAGTCTGAAAAATGTCATGGACGATGTTCTGGGGGCTCTTTTTCATTCTGTTGGATTCTCATTTTAAACAGAGAGAGTCTGACACTCCGGCCAGCCCAGCAGCAAAGTCCCTGGCCCAGCGACACCCACAGTGTAACTGGCACCCACGGGGCGGTCTCCCTGCTCCTTAGACGACAGCTGCAAGGACACTGCTGGGGCATGAACTTGAGCTGCTCCAAACGGTGGCCCTGTTGTCAGGGTGAAAATGAAGAGACGGTGTACATGAGGAAAGAACACCCTGAAGTCTCAGGACTTCTGCACTGGGAGTCCGTCTACCCCTTCTGCTCCAGGGGCATCGGATGATGGCTCCTCACCTTTCTCACCAGGCAAGACGTGCTTCTTTAGACCTCCAGTGCGAATGCTTGCTGCAGAGACAGAATTCCAGAAACGAAAGGAAAACGAAGCCTGCATCTGCTCAGCAGTACAGGTGAGCTCCCCATCGCACCTTTCTAAATCTGACTGACAGGAGGCAGGAGCAGCAGCAGCCGTTCTGGTGTGTGAGTCAGGCTTCACAGTTCAAACAACTTAAAACCAAACACCATTTAGTCACGTCGCACATTTTATGTTCTTTTTTCCAAACACTGAGCATCAGATAAGATGAAACCGACCGAGTAACAATGAATCGTTTCCCTGAACAGAGAATGAAAACAGCTTTGCAGCTTATCTCCAGAGCCTGCACTGTGTTGAGTGGAGATAAACCAGTATCCCCGATAAGTTCACGCAATTTGCATTCGTATCAGGAAACACACCCTGCAATGCAAAAGTACCACGCCACCTTCTAGAAAAAACCCAGGACACAATCTTAAATAAATGCATTGATCACATGGAGTCAAATCAGATAGCTGGGTGGTGACCTCAGCATGTCTGAGCACCGTTGTTACGAATCAGACGGAGGAGGCAAAGCCAGAGTCCGTGTGGGCCGGACAAAGACAAACACACCCCGGTCCCTCTGCTGCTCATTTCTTTCCTTTTCAATGGAAAATGTTCAAAACGAACAGAATGAAGGCGGCACGAGGAGCATCACCACTGCTGAGTAGGAGGGCTGTCTGGAACGTACCCAGCCACGTACGACGACAGGTGGCGGCATTTGTGGCTGGATTTTTTTTCTGGCCAGCCCTGGTGCGTGTTGTATTATGTAAACTGCCACTGGCTCATGGCGTTTCCCTTCCATCATGGCAAGTACCGCTGCTGTGTGACCGAGCAATGGACGGCCACTCCTCAAATGGAGCCACGTGGCCCATCACAAGGCTCCTGCTGGTGAATAAAGGAACTGAGGATGCAAACATGGCCCTTACGTAGCTTTTTCAAAATCAGCAAGGGCTTGTAGCTATCATTTGTCAGAGAGCTGGACTGGTCATGGGAGTCCGGTGAGCACTGCTGGTTCCAGACGTGGGTGGTGTGTCAGCTGTCACTCACACTGCAGCGTGCCGGGATTTGCCAGGTGCTCACCGCAACACTCAAGTCAAGGGGCCAAGCACCACAACTGCAGGGCGCCAGCTCAGTTTTAATTAGGGTCTGGGGTGCAGGTAACAGCCTGGAGAAAGCTCTGCCTCAACCAGGTCTTCAAATAAGTGACGAAGAGACCACAGGCGACGTACCGCCTCAGGTGCAAAACCACTCCCGGAAGCAAAACTGTGGTGCCACATCACACCTGGCTCAGGGACGCTTCTCAGCCAGCATTTCATACGTATCACGACTGTCCCTGTGCTTCATGCTGTGTTTGTTCAGATCTCGCCCTCTAGTAAACAGCACAGTGTTTGAGCACAGTGACTCTGACTCATCTATGCAGCTCCAATCCCTCACACAGCACAGGCATTTAATGCACACTTACTAGAATTTACGTGAAATGACTACGTCACCCAGTGCTGGTGGGGCCTGGGAAGTAGTAGATGCTTGCTTAATCAATATTAATTATCAGAAGTTTTCTTCCTTTCTTTTACTCAAAATTTCACTTGTTTTCACCCTTTCATCACCATGCTGCTGTCAGAACTCAGCTCAGGTTCTTATCACCCTAGGCCAGTGGTTCTCGGGAAGAGGGGTGATCTGGCCCTTCCCCAGCAGGTCATCTGGCCATGTTTAGAGACCTTTTTGGTTGCCACCAGGGGGCTGGAGGGAGGAGGTACCAATGGCATTGAGTGGAAAGAAGCCATGGACGCTGCCCAACACCATACACCACAGAGGATAGCCCCCCACAAGGCAGAATTATTGGGCCCCAAATGCTGGTGGAGTCAAGGCTGAGAAACCCTGAACTACATGTTCATTTCTTGAAACTGACTCCTGGTCATCCTAGTCTATTCCTACTCTTTCCTCAAATCCATTCTTTGTGAAGAATCCTTTTTTCTTTTTAATCGACGTATAACTGACATTATATAATAGACAACATGATTCAATATTTGTGTATACTGGAAGATGACCACATTACATCTGGTCGACGCTCACCACCACACATGATCACAACATTATTTCCTTGTAATAAGAACTTTTAAAATCTGCCCTCTTAGCATCTTCCAAATGTGGACTACAGTCACATTCCATCCCCAGGACTTAATTCATATTTTAACTGGAAGTTTCTATCTTTTGACTCCCTCCACCCATCTCTGCCCACAGCCCACCCCTCCAACCTGTTCTCGGTATCTGTGAGCTGGGTGTTTTGTTTTGTTTTGTTTCAGATACAATGTATAAATGAGACTAAAAATCTTCGCTGTCCTTATCCTGTTCAAAAAATTTTACACATTTTAAAATATCTTTGTTTTTTAGTTATGAATTGCTGCTGAATTTCTAGTATCACTACCAAAATAGGTCAAAAGCAGAACTGGAACCAATTTTTAAAAAATTCTTTTTTTACTTCTAATCTACCTGCTTACAACTCTCAACCCAGAGGAAGGCTTTTAAATCAGGAGGACACTGAGCAGGACAAAATATTAGACACTGGGGAATGGCGGCTAATTATTCCTCAATGAAGCAAATGTCTAGAGCTACAAAGGCCAAATGGCCCTTCTGACCGCATCTGCAGAATAAATGCTGTGTCACTGAACATTACATCACACACTGGACTGTCCTCTCTTATGCTGGGTCGGTATCCTCTAATCTAACTGTGGTTTGTTTAAAACTACTGTGACCTAAGACTCATAGGTTTTAGACACAGAGAATTTTTAAAAATATTCAATTCCTTATATTTATATGTTATGAAATGCCACGAAATTAATTCTTAAATGTGAAAAGGCATACAAACAGGTGGAAGACATATCCATATTTATATGTAATTTTTAAAGAAACTTTCCATTAAAAATCACATTCCATGCACGTCATAAGGGTTTCATATTCAAAATATTTAAAGAACTACAACTCAACAACAAAAAGAACACACAACTCAATTCAAAGTGAGCAAAGCACCTGTCCAAAGAAGACACACATATGGCCAATAAGCACATGGAAAGATGCTCAACGTCATGAGCTACTAGTGGAATGCAAGTCCACAATGAGAGCCCCCCTCACGCCCCTCGGGGTGGCTATTACCAACAAGACACCAACTGACAGGTGTCAGCAAGGTCGTGAAAAATTAAAACCTGTGTGCACTGTGGGTGGGAATGAGAAACGGCTCAGCCGCTGATGACAACAGTCTGGTCCCTTAGGATGGAATGCAGAATTACCATGGGACCTCTGGCTGCACTCCTGGGTATGCACCCAAAGGAACTGAGAACGCAGGTACGCGCACACCAGTGTTCACAGTACTAGTAACAGCCAAAAGGTGGGAAACCACCTGAGTGTCCAGAAACATACATGCATACACAAAGTGGGGTCTGCACGTACCATGGCGTATTCGTCAGCCTTTAACGGGGAGGACTTCTGACTTGTGCTGCAAGGCGGACTGACCCTGAGGACACCGAGCTCATGAAATGACTGAAGACACAAAAAGTGAGTTGTGTGGGATCCCACTCACGTGCGGCAGCCGAAGAGGCGGGTCCACAGAGATGGAGAGGAGACTAAAGACGGCTGGGGACGGGAAGTGTTTGTTTCATGGGGACAGAGGGACAGCTGGGGAGGACGGGAGTGTCCTGGAGATGGAGAGGGGTTATGGTGACGCGCCCACAGGAATGGGTTTAAGGCAACGAAGCTATACCCTCAGCATGGCCCATTTAAACGTACATTTTACCACAGTAAGGAAACGCTCATGCCAAATGTTCTAATCATCTGCTTCATCACCACCTTCCAGGGATTTTATAAATAAAGTCTCCCTCTGCCAAAATTAGAGGTTTTTGTTTTGTTTTGTTTTTTTAAAGACTTTAATTTTGAGATGTAAAATAATGTGCCATTGGGCCATGGAAGGCTTGAAAGAAATTAGAATCCCCACTGATACAAAATGCTGTGAGAACTTCCCATGCACCCCTGGCCGCACTGTCCAGGCGCATGTCCTGTCAGCAACCCACACGTCCCCAAGGACAGTGTCACCTTGCAGGCTCGCTGGCCCTCGGCTGGCTCTTCAGATCCCGTCTTCCACTAAATGCCGATTCACGTAAACATATCAATTTTCTCTGACAGCGGGAGTCTGCAGGGTGGGGAGAAGCACTATTTTAAAAATAACATTTGCTTCTACCCTAAGGAAAAGGGGGGAAATAGGTAATCATCACTAGAAAGACAGTGTTTTCAATGAGACCTATCTTTCTGTCTCGGAACCAACCAAGTACAACGTGATGTACCCTTAATCCAGATCACGGAGTTTTATTTCCTTGGAATCAGTTATTCTTACAATGCAAACTACAAAACTCCTTCCATCAAAGCAGAGCAAACACCCACAGACGCACGGACCGTGAGCGTTCTGGAAGAAAGCGGAACTATAAATGTCTTCTCACACACTAACGCCTCTGATACATGTAAAGCTGCGTGCAAACCTACTGATACTCCGGAATCTCTGTGACTTCAAATCCATTGGAGGGAACCCACGATGTGAAATGCCTTCTTGCGTAAAACTGACTTTGGGGATCCTTCCTAGCAACAGATTCTACTGTAAAAGATAGGATGGGGTTACACAAGTTTACCTTACAATACACAACGAAGTGCAGGAATATCTGAAGTTCATTCTGAAATGTGCTTTGGATCGTCCCTGGGTTTGGGCACACAGTGGCCCAGAGGAACAGACACGATGCCTGCTTGAGTCTCATCTGATAAAAGCCCCCTGAGTTCATCAAAACCCCCACAGCGCATACAGCATACACACAATCTCACTTAAAACACAGCTCCTCCCACAACGGCTGGATTTCTTTTCATAGCAATTCGAGTTTTAACATAAAGCAAAAACCCCTAACTAAAAGTGACCTGTTTTTGCCGGAAACAAGCCTTAGGTGTACCAGGCAGCCTGTCCTCACGACAGGAGGTGATGGGGTAAGCTGATGTCGTTGAACGTGTACTTAACAAGCTCCCGGGGACGTCTCCATCTATGTTCACATACATCCTTGAGGCACTGGTCCCCGGGCCACTCAGAATGCCTGTGCTGATTAGACATCATTTCTTAAGTCACAGTGGAGAACTGGAATTATTTTCTAAAATAAACAGAGGAGATACATGTTTTGTATTGTCAGTACGTCTTTTGGAGATGGAATGACCAGCCCACGGCCGGTGTGGTTATTTTATTTACACCAGAGGCAGGGAGAGGGACGTGGACGAGGCCAATCCAGAACGCTGTGTGTCTGTCCCACGTCTTACTCTGAACAGTAAGAGCAGGACCGAACATTTTAAGGGTCTGCGATTCCACAACACTTATCAGAGCATGCCAGCCCTCCACGGACTTCCTGGCATCCCAACCTATCTTCTTTGCGTTGTCAGCGCCAGCCCACAGATGGGACACGTTAGTAGTCACGTGTGGAGGGGCCCACAACTTAACTCGTGCTTCTACGGACAGGAGGAAGCGTGACGGAATAGGTAAGACACAGGATCCAGAGGAAGAGGTGGTGAGCGTGAACGCCCGCTCCGTCACCACCCGTGACCTTCACGCAGTTGGCACTTCGGTCCTGCTTGCCCCTCTGTGGAGAGCTGCCACACCGATGGCCACCTTCCCTTCCGAGCGGACGGACGCAAGAGCCGTGGGAGCGTGGGAGCTGATGTGAGGATGGGGCTCTGGTTGGGACAAGTAGTTACGCTTCCCCTGGTTCCTCCTGCAGGCCTCCTTGCAGAAGCCAACGGTGCCCTCAAAAAGGTGGGGGCGGGGAGTAATCTCAGAAATAGATCAGAGAGGCAAAGAAGGAAAAGAAAAACAAACAAGGTAAATGTTCGCATCCAAGACCCAGCACCTCAGGTAGTGGAAGGTACTGGGTCCCAGCGGGGGTTAAACCCACGGCCGGATCTGCAGCTCCTTTCTGAGCTGGCACCATGTCGTTTCTGCACAAAGTCAGGGTCAGAGCAAAAGAGGGAGGAGGTCCCAGAACGACGAGACCCTGACAGACGAGGCTGGTCACGAGACCCCTGGTACGCTGCCCACCGTGACCAGAGCAGCAGCTCTCTCAGCCGCAGGGGCTTCTCTCGTGAGCGCCCTGGAAGCTTCCGGGAGAGACCACGTTTATGCGGCTGCTGGGGAGGCACGCGTATCGCGTTAGCAGGCCTCAGAGTTTCACTGGGGTCGCCGTGTCACATGAAAATCTGGTGGGTTTTTTTTTTGTTTTGTTTTGTTTTGTTTTTTTTAACTAAATGGTTTCCATTGTGTTTAGTGGGTCTGATATGGAAAATTGCTGATGCAATAGGAGTCATTCCTGACGTCACGCTTGGCCACAATATTCAGGAGAAGGGGAAGGTTCATTCAACTGGGCCGGAGGGGTTCTGGGGCGTGTTCCCCACAGCCTCTGAGCACGTCCTCGGCTCAAGTTCAAGACTGGCTTCCCGAAGGATGAACCGGGACGACCTACTGTCCAGGGGAAACTCCTTTCCCAGTTTTATTTCAGAAGAGCCGATGGGTTCTGTGAAGGAGGTGTGATTTAATGACTAGTCATGGACCAAGCACTGTGCAGGGCGCCGTGGTCAGCATCAAGGGCACAGAAAGACAGATGGCAACAGGGTCCCTTCCTTCACAGACTGTGAGAGGATCTCGTCTTTGGAGAAGAATTAGCAGACGAGTAACTTAATAGACATGGGGGTGGCCAGCGTAGGACATGCAGAGGAGCCACCACTCCTGTGACCAGGGTCATCAGAGGAAGGTCTGTGGGGGCCATGCCTGGGCAGGGCCGTACAGAATAGAGGGATGCCAAGTGCGAGGATGTGGTGACAGCTGGGTAAGCAGGGAAGGCCAGCTCTGGGCCTCAGCACATGCTCGGGTGCACAGGAGAGGCGGGCCAGGGCGCACAGGAAAACGACAATTCGGAATTCAACTGCAGCACAAAGTCCAGAAGCAGTGGGGGCGGGGGTCTGGGTGGGCTTGGGGTGCCCGTGAGGTGCTCAGGCCGCTCAGGCTGCTCGGGGAGCGTGTCAGGATGCAGCTGACCCACAAGGTTGGCCCCCAGCTCTCCCGGGCAGGGCGGCTCCTAACGTGAACAAGCCCCTGAAATCTCAGCTGGGGTTAGTAGATGCTCCTGAAGACTCGTAACTTACTGGAGTATTCACTCGAAAAGGTTAGTTTATCGCCAAGTGACATTTATTTCTTGTTATGTCCCTACTTGTGACGGGGACATTCACTAGGTTAACAGTAAAAAAAAATCACAGAAGTGTTCATACTGTTGTAATGACTTAGGAATTTACTGTTTGTTTGAGTTAGGATGACTTTGCAACTTACTAGTAGCAGCAACCAAGGAACTATAAATCCAGCAGCCTAGAATGACAACTGTTAGAAGAGGTTCACGCTTTCAGTGCGCGGCTGTATTCGGACACCTCCCTGCTCCTGAGCCCCTCTATGAAGGTCATGAGCAACGCACAGAAACCTGCACGAAGAGTCAGCAGAGCTTTCTAATTTAATGTATCGACAGTACGTTTTGCAAATTAAAACAACAGAGCTGCATTACTTTTCACACCCTTTACCTTGCCTTACATCAGAACAGGTTCTCTGGGTCTTATTTCGGACATACGGAGGCAGAATGTGACAGGACTGCTGATCTACTGGGTGCAGAGGGAATGTCACATACACACCAGTTAGCTGCTAAGTGCTGCGGTGACCACTTACTAACCACATCTCCCCACTGTGGCAAAGGAATCTGCGCTCTCGTTAATCGGGATGAAAACTATTTGTAAAATGGAAATTAAATATCTCAATCTTTATGACATAAGGTCTTGACGGATTTTTTTCTCTTCCAAATGACCGCATGATTACAAAGCAAGTTTACAGGTGTTTGTCACTTAGAGCTATGCTCGACAATGTTTCTTGAAAAACCACGCTCTTCCTTCTCATTCCTGTCTTGGGCAATCAGACGTGCTGCAGATGACATCTGTGATGGTTTTCCGATCACTCATTAACTGGGGGTATATAAGTGAAAGAAAAAAATTGTAAGAGGAGAAGTCACACAGCTCATGCTGACTTTAAAATACCGAAGACAAAGCCGTGAGATGTGTGGAGTGCTAAAATTTGTTTATCTTTGGCTTTTCGTAAACACCGCGCTGATAAAAAAGGCGTTTGCCCAGATCCAGCCTACGCTGGCATTCTCTTAAACATAGCTGGTGACCACAGAGCCGAAGCCTAACACAACTCGGACAGAGGCGGCCAGTCAAGCATAAAAACTGAGGTTGGTTGCATCCAAACGATTAAGAGGCTAGAGGCTGTGTGTGCAAGACAGTTGTCCTGCCATCAATAAAGACCATGATGATCACTAAGAGTTATTTTTGCTTTTTGAAACTTCTGGCACATTATATGTAACATGCTCCTTATTTGTAAACGGTTACATCATTTTCTTATCTGCAGTGTCCTTCTTGGATAACCACAAACCTGAGAGCAGTCCAAAACCCTGTTCCTGGTGTCCTACAAGCATGGGGAAACTCACTCACTGAACCGTCTATGTGGCGTTAGGAGAACGTCTGGGTTTTGCTTCTACCTCCCCGTTAAATATAGATCGCTATTCTTGAAATGTAAACATCCCGGGGCTCCTCGCACACCGATAGGCACGCCGAGGCGGAGGACAAGCCTGGAGGCCTCACGGTCCACGCACCGAGGATGCGCCGGGCGCTCCGCGAGGTTGTGGCCGAGGAGGTGGCATTATTAAATGCCTCATTTACATGCACCATCCGCTGTGCCTGCCGCTAACCCGCGCTTCGGAAAGATCACCCGAGAAACCAGGCAGGGCCCCGAAAGGGCGCTGGGCAGCTGGATTCCTTGACAATCGCCGCGTAAAGCAAGCGCGTGCAGTTTCACACCAGCACCAGCCTGCCATCTGCGGGAGGTGGTGGCTCAGGAGCGCCCGTTCTAGCCTCCACGACCATCCCGAGCGGCCACCGTCCCGGGCGGGGGGAGGAAGGCACGGTGACGGGAAGGCTCGTCAGCGATGAGCCCTCCGTAAACATGTCTCCCCCGCGCCCCTCCTCGCCATCACCACGCCGGCGTCAGTCAGTCTCCTGCATCTAGTCCCCACCTCGCCCCCTCCCCTCTGCGCAGCGCTGGCCCCGAATGGCCGGCGAAGAAAAACACAAACTCCCCCGCTCCCAGCACAAGCCGAGCGCTGGCCCGGAGACACTTCCACAACGTTCCTAACTTTCTCCCCTCCCCACCCCCCACTTCCCGTGCCTCCCCGGTGAGGGGACGGGAGGCCGGCTGGGGCGGGGGCAGCTGAGTCACCACCGCCACCCCCGCCCCGGGCTCTCCGCCGTCCGCCCCCCACGCCGGCCACAGCGAACGGTTACTCAGCTCCGAGTCCGGCTCTCGGCGGCGCCCGTGTCCTCGGTGCTCGGCCCGCGCGTGGCGCCCAGCCCTGGGGCCCGAGAGCGAGCGCGCATCCTCCCACGCGCTGGGCCACGGCCCCGCACGGCCGGAGTCCCCGTCGCGGGACCAGCATCCTCGGACAGGTCCCAGGTGCCTGCAGCCGGGCGTGCGGTCGCCTCCCCCTGGATGTCCTCTCGGGGTCCTCGCCCACCCCTGCCCAGCGCACCCACAGCGGCTCCACCGAGAAACACGGAGACGGGAGGGTACAAAGAACCAAGTCGCACCCCGAGAGCCGCGAAGACGTCCCCGTGGAAGACAAACTTGGCCGCACGCGCACCGGGCGGGCACCTCTTACCTGTGTCCACGGTGCCGCTCGGCCCTCGCGCCTCCCCGGGTCCGGCTGCCCCCCGCCCCCGCCGAGCGTCCCGAGCAGCCCGCTCGGAGCGACGCGCACTCACGGCCTGGCTGCGCGCGCCCGGCGGCGGCGGCGGCGGCGGCGGGGACCGAGACAGCGGCTGCAGCGGCGGCGGCGGCCCCAGCCGGCGTCAGTCAGACTGGAGCCGCGGAGCCTCATCGCCCGTATTAGTGCGCCGACCTGGAAAGCGGCCAGCAGCCCTGCGCGCCGGCCCGCCCCGCCCCCTCCCGGCCGGCCCCTCCCCGCCCCCTCTCGGCCCCGCCCC